>CM035121.1:77164255-77166755 GCA_020205555.1 Panax stipuleanatus | reverse complement strand
CAACGAAAGGAGGTAAATATCAAATGGAGGTTAACGGGGCGGCCTTTAGCCCAATCAATGGTTTGTCGGTGCCAAGTTAGGTAGTGCCTTGTCGCGCAAAAGCAAGGTAATTCATTGACGGCGCACAAGCAAATTATTGTGTTGTCGTCGCCCGTAGTAGAGCATTGGCCTCGCCTCTTGTTGCCTTGATCGTGGCTTCCCTATCCACGACTAACGCCGTTTGTGGTCGACTTCGTGGGACTTTCATGATAGTCAAACACACTTCCCGACGCATTTTGTTTCATATCCATGTTCATGTAAGCCAAAGCCTAACCGTGCTCCCCAAACGGGCACAAGAAAAGAACAGAGAGAGTGATTAGCTTGCAGTAGGCTCGTGGGTATTGAACTATTTTGGGCTATTTCCTTGAGGGTGACCTCAACGTCCAAGGATTTTGTAGCCCGGTTGGGACGCTCGATATTTTTTTTTTCTTTCATCAACATATAATTTACAAGCATTGTGTAGTTTTCAAAAAAAAAAAATTAATATTTTTTTCTTTTTTTTTTCTTTTTTTTTAATTATTTTTTTTTTCTTCAAATTATATCGAAAACTTTCTCGTGGGGTACTATTTTGTGTTCGCTTGAACACGTGGGTGATAGCTCGCCCACATAATGTGTACTAGTTGGAAAAAGTGCATTATGACTCCTCAAGCAGTGGTGATGTCTAGTGCTGTCACTTTGGTTTTTTTCATAAGTGCTACTATAGGGAGGGGGTACCTCACTCAACTTCTGGCGCCCAGCGTCAGGCGTTGGGCGTGGCCCGTAGCGCCGAGCGCCCAGCGCTGTGCGCCCTCCTAGGGGGTTGCGTCACAAGGCCCCCGACGTTCTTGCTTCGGCAAGAACGTCGGGGGTCTTGTGACGCTTCCCCTGCCCAACCGGCCATAGGCCGGGTGTCCCGTCCCGACGATAAGCTGGACTCGCTCGCCCAGCACTGGTGCGCAGCGCCTAGATGGCTGTGTCAAGCTCCCCCCGATTTTCTTGCATTCCCGACGACGCAAAAGTGCTGAGGGCATATCGCAAGGCTGTCGGGGAGGCGCCTGAGTACGGGGCCGTGTCAAGCTCCCCCCGATGTTCTTGCATTCCCGATGACGCAAAAGTGCTGAGGGCATATCGCAAGGCTGTCGGGGAGGCGCCTGAGTACGGGGCCGTGCCAAGCTCCCCCCGATGTTCTTGCATTCCCGACGACGCAAAAGTGCTGAGGGCATATCGCAAGGGTGTCGGGGTACGCCTGACATGATTTTCGCTGAACCGACTTGCGATCGGGGTCTCTCGTTTTATTGGCCCTCGGGCATTCCAAAAAATGTTTTTCGCCCACTGGCCCTCGGTCGGGTGCACGTCCGTACTCTTTTGTTGACACGGTGTCAGATGGTTGTCGGCAAGTAGGTCTTAGTAGCCGGTGCTTCGGTACCGTCGAAAGGTCCGGAAGTCGGTGGCTTTCGTCATCTTGTTGGCTTGATGGAAATTTGCGCACCCGGCTGATGGCCCTTCTGGACATTTTGTTGACACGCTGCAAGATGGTTGCCGACACGTAGGTCCTAGTAGGCGGTGCTTTGCACCTCGCTGAAACCACTTTTTCGTCCGCGGCCTATGCTGATGTGTCGGCTTAATGGAAAGTTGCCGGGCATTCCAAAAAATGTTTTTCCCCCACTGGCCCTCGGCCGGGTGCACGTCCGTACTCTTTTGTTGACACGGTGTCGGATGGTTGTCGGCAAGTAGGTCCTAGTAGCCGGTGCTTCGGTACCGTCGAAAGGTCCGGAAGTCGGTGGCTTTCGTCATCTTGTTGGCTTGATGGAAATTTGCGCACCCGGCTGATGGCCCTTCTGGACATTTTGTTGACACGCTGCAAGATGGTTGCCGACACGTAGGTCCTAGTAGGCGGTGCTTTGCACCTTGCTGAAACCACTTTTTCGTCCGCGGCCTCAGCTGATGTGTCGGCTTAATGGAAAGTTGCCGGGCATTCCAAAAAATGTTTTTCCCCCACTGGCCCTCGGCCGGGTGCACGTCCGTACTCTTTTGTTGGCACGGTGTCGGATGGTTGTCGGCAAGTAGGTCCTAGTAGCCGGTGCTTCGGTACCGTCGAAAGGTCCGGAAGTCGATGGCTTTCGTCATCTTGTTGGCTTGATGGAAATTTGCGCACCCGGCTGATGGCCCTTCTGGACATTTTGATGACACGCTGCAAGATGGTTGCCGACACGTAGGTCCTAGTAGGCGGTGCTTTGCACCTTGCTGAAACCACTTTTTCGTCCGCGGCCTATGCTGATGTGTCGGCTTAATGGAAAGATGCCGGGCATTCCAAAAAATGTTTTTCCCCCACTGGCCCTCGACCGGGTGCACGTCCGTACTCTTTCGTTGACACAGTGTCGGATGGTTGTCGGCAAGTAGGTCCTAGTAGCCGGTGCTTCGGTACTGTCGAAAGGTCCGGAAGTCGGTGGCTTTCGTCATCTTGTTGGCTTGATGGAAATTT
>CM035121.1:77148444-77161655 GCA_020205555.1 Panax stipuleanatus | reverse complement strand
GGGTCGTAGAAATCTTCAGATGCTAGATGGTTCAACTTCGCTTTCCATTCCCTCTCTTCCTTTTGTCTGGCTTCTTCTCGTTCGGCTCTTAGAAGGTCATCTCCAAAGATTGGATTCGGGATCCTGGAAGATGATGAGGCTGAATAAGAGTGGGAAGGTGAAGGTCTGCTTTGATGCTTGGATCTTTTGGATGACGAAGGAGCGGAAGGATCATCGTCTCGATGCTTCCGTCGTCGCTTTTTTGATGAATCCTTTCGGCTTTCTTTTGAGCTATGAAGACCATCATCATCATCAGAGTGTTGCATTTGATGAGATTGATCTGGTTTTGATTGAAGGTTGTGGGTTTGGGTGGGCAAGAAGCAAGGACTAAGGAGCAAGAAGCAAAAAAGATTAAGAGAACTCTCACTTCTCCAGCAACATCAACATCAGTTCCAGGCCCTCTTGCAAGTAGAACATCTGGAAAATGACTCGTAAGTGTCACAAATAGCAAGACAATGTTCAAGTTAGTCTCTCTCTATGGGCTGTAGGCTCATACAAGCAAATCGGTCTCTCTCTCTCTTTCTACTTCTCCCATCTTCTATCCATCTTCAAATCTACTCAAACCCTTCTAATTCTCCGTTTTTTAGGAGGTAATCAGCGTGAAAATGACCGTGCCAAGGCCCAAAAGAAGTTAGCTGCAGCTAGCAAGCCCAAGGTTAGCGGTAGTTCTCTCGCTGCGAAGAAGTTGGCAGATGCTCAGGCTATCCAGGAGAAGGAATTGGTGAGTCTCGCACGCTCAGAGAAAGAGGATTGATGAGAAGAAGTGATGTGGATGAAAGCAGTTTCTATCATTTACAGTTCGGATACTGCTGCTCTCGAGAGCGAGAGGTGTAGAATAAAGAATCGTTGGTCGAGCAAAGCAGCAGGTCCTTATGAATGAATCTCTCTTCCGTTCTCACTCCCTTTCCTCTCTCTCCTCTTAATCAGGCAAAGAAGCAACGTGAAGAAGCGATAGCGCGAGGGGAAACGGTGCCCGATCCGAAAAAGAAGGGTAAAGATGCCAAAAAGTAGCATGTTCGTTTTGTCCTTCTTCGTCAAGCTTCTCTCTCTTGATCTCTAATTCTTTCGCTTCTCTTCGATCTCATTCTAAAGGCGGCCCATTCAATTATATCAGTCATCCAGTATCTGTGTAACAGTCTCTCCATAGTAAACTAATATCGAAACCATCACCATTACTCCAAGGCAAACAAACGCTGCTTTGCATCCCAGTCCAACAGTCCAACAAGCAGCAATATCAAAACTAGAGCCAAGTCAATTCGGTTTCGCCTGCTTGGGCACAGAAAATCTTCTTTCTTTCTGGAATCTCGTTTCGTTTCGTCTCGTTGCGTTTCGTTTTGTTCCGCTCCTTCGCTCTTCATCCGTCGCATTCTAGTACTTCTTTCTTCTCATTTCTCTGCGGAATCCTGTGCGATTGCAAACATTTCATTTAACAATCCATGAAGAAGACTTTTCGTTTGTCATTTGACTTGAAAGATGAAAGACTGGTGAAGGTGAGCCTCACGCTTCAAAGTCGAATCTGAGACATTTTTTCGAGCGGCATGCCAGTCCAACGTCCAACCCTCTCGAGGACGCTTCTCTCTTCTCAACATTCCGATCCAATGTATATTCTTAACTCCAGATCCTTAGATCCGAAACAAACATAAAAGGAGGGGAGGTCAGAGTCGATTTTTCTTTTCCCCCATCCTTTCAACTTCTCACACTTTGCTCTATAGCCAAGTCAAAACTTCCAATCCGCCAGTCTCAAGACTTCCTTCTTTGCAAACCTTTCAATCTCTTTCATCACAATCAACAATGGATCCTCAAGTATTCTTGCCTTGCGTCGTCGCAGTCGGTGGATTGGTTCTCAACTCTGGGAATCCATTCGTCGAAGCACCCAAAGTCTCTTTCTCTCCATCCAGAGTCTGGGAAGTCGCAACTTCTTCACCTTCAACTGCTGGTGTTGCTCATGTTGCTATTGGGATGGGATGTTTAGGTGAGTCTTGATGTGGATGGATAGATAATGGATGGATGGATGGGTGGGATGTTGTTGTTGATGTTTGGTCGTCGAGATTGGAATGCAAAGCGGATGCTCAACCAACAAACATCCAAACATCTCTTCTCTTCTCAAACATATTCTTATTTCAATTACTTTCATGTAGAATTGTTATCAATCTTCAACATCGTTCTTTCAGCCTTCTTCCTCTTCTTCTTCTACTTTGCCTGCATCTGCGTCTGCGTCGACCATCCTTCATTGCCATCCGAGCAAGGCATCCATGCCATCCAGGAATGCGAATCCTCTTCTACTATCGATACTCCTACTGCTTGTTCTAATGACATCGTCGTCGTCTGTCCTATCGTTGACCTCGAGGAACAATGCACTCAAGCCGCCGTCGCTTCACTTGAGCAGAAGTCGGTCAGCTCTCAGAGACCACCACTTCTTCACCTTCATCAATGGAAACTTCAGACGAGAAGGTCACTGCCATCATCGATATTCTTTCGATCCTCATTCGGGGGCTAAGGGTCGACAGAGCCGCTGCCCTCGCTCATGACAAAGCAGTCATGGCCAGTCAACTCGAGAAGAGAAAGCGACAAGAGGCAAAGGAGCTCAAGGAAGTGGAAGTGAGAATGGGAATCGAATGGAACATGGAAATGATCATGGATATTGATATCGAGGAGGAAATCGAAGCTGAAGTAGAAGAAATGACAATCGATTCAGACCAAGAGATGATCATGGATCTCGACATCGAAAAGGAAATGGCTGAAGCCGAAGAAGAAACGGAAGTGAGATTCGAGCCAGACATGGAAATGCTCATGGATATCGATATTCAAGAGGAAATGGATCAAGCTGAAGAGAAATGGAACGTCGATTCAGATACAGAGATGATCATGGATATCGACTGTAGAAAATGAGATTGCTCAAGTCGAAGAAAAAGTGGAAATGAGAATCGATTCAAATATGGCAATGATCATGGACGTCGATATCGAACAAGAGATCACTCAAGCCACCTTCAAGAGACCTTCAAACAAGCTCGAAAGAAAAGACAGTGGAACGTACGTAGAAATGATCATGGACGTCGACATCGAAAAGGAGATCGCCCAAGCCTCTCTCGAGAGAGCTTCAGACAGTGGGATCGTCTGCGACTTGGTCGAGATCCCACAAACTTCAAAGGTTCAACGTACTACTTCTTCGCTTTCGATAAGAGATCAGCTGTTCTTTGCAAAAGGTCTAGCTAGATTCGCTGCTCTCGAGAGCAGAGAGCCTCTAGCTTCCGTCAGAGACTTCCTGTCAATCGCTGTAAAAGAAGCTCGTGCGACTGCGATCAGGACATCTCGTCTGGCTGCAATCAGAGAAGCTCGTTCGGCTCTATCTATGGAAAGAGTCAGATAGATCGACGGTTCTAGTGTCGACAAGGTGAAAGGATGATCACAGACGGTCGCTGTATCCGTAGGAGTCTGGTGAAGAGATAGGATCCAAGAAAAGTCGTAGGACAGGACTTAGAGAACATTTGGAGAAATAGAGGGAGACAACAAGGAACGATCGGAAATGTCGATGGGGAAGCGAGTCAACGATGGCATCTTTTCTTCTGTCTCGACGAAAAAGGATGCAGAAAGGAAAGGACGAGGTCAAGCGGAGGAAAAGTCTACTCGTGGTTCAAAGTTTCGAACAGGGAAAGAGTTCCGAGGATGGAAAAAGGAAAAGAAGAAAAGAGAAGAAATGGAAAAAAAAGGAAGGAAATGAAGCAGAGGGTCTCTGCTCGGTCTCTAACAAGAGAAACGAGCAGAAGATGCCTCGGGGTACTTTCGAGCTATTGGTTCCCCTCACTTTATGAACCTCTAGCTCATTTCGTCTCCTCATCTTCATACACACCTTTCTCGAGGTTGGGTGAGGTGACGAAAGATGGAAGTGCCTCTCAAAGGTTCGCTCGTCTCTGACTTCGACAATCTTCATCAATCAACATCACTCACTCTTCGAAGATGGTCGAAGTCTGGACTTGCATCGCTATTACCACAACCACCTGGGAGATGCAGTTCCAAAAAGTCTGAGCTCGCATCGTTATTACCATAACCACCTGGGAGATGCAGCTCCACAAAGAGACCGAAGAGTCTTCTCTCACAAACTTGAGAAGGCTTGGGAAAACAGCTTACTTACTCTGTAATTGGGACGGGTTTGAAACGCTCTATAGAGAGCGTTCCCGTTTGCCCCCTAAGAAAACGTCGAGCGACGCTCGATGTTCAGAGTACTTCATTTCCTTCTTCCTTCTTCTCTTCTTCTTCTCTGTTACCCTTTTTCTTCCTCTCAAACTCTTGAACTTCTAGGAATCTTGGACTACGGGGACTCACCCTTCTACACGCTTCTACCTTCCCTCATGTGTGTTCTTCTTTCGAAAGACTCAAGTTCAAGCGACACATCGGAAAGCTTCAATCTTTCATCTTCTGATTGGATCGTTCAAAATTCCTTCCTCCAGTGGTGGAATCTACTTCCACTTTTCTTCAATGCTCCTGCTCAAAAAGTCTCGTTTGTCCAGCTCGAAGTCTCTTGTCCTTCCATTCGAGCTCGTCCATACGTCTCGTCTCGGATCGACTTCGCTCTTTCTTATCACTTCTTTCCACGGATTTCCTTCCCTTCTCATCATCTTGCTGTTTCACTTGGATTGTCCTATTTTCTTCGATGGTCTCTTCTGCTGCTGCTTTGCTTCATTTCACTTTTACCTCTTTCATGAGTTTTGTCATCTTTATCTCTTTTTTTGGAATCCGATCTTATCACTTTCTCGTCTTGCGACTGTTGTACATGTTTTTTTCTGCATGGCAAGTTCCTTCTGACTAGTCTACGATCACGATGGTGAAAGAGACCTGGCTACGGAGAGCCTTTCGTGCAAAATGTCTCCAACGCTCAAAAGCAACTTTGAAAAAGACTTCTAGGCCTACGCCTTGCATCAAAGAACTAATCTGGAAACCCTCTCTTGAGAGCTGTAAAAGCTCTTTTTGACGGATCAGGTTCCACCCAAGAGTACAATTGACATTGTCATAGAAGTGTTTTGAACTGCTGCTCAGCTGGGGGAGAATCGAGCCGTCACACTTCAACACCCCTAGTGTCGATGCTGCAATCTACTTTGAGCGTATGAGACTCAATCAGCGTGAAAATGACCGTGCCAAGGCCCAAAAGAAGTTAGCTGCAGCTAGCAAGCCCAAGGTTAGCGGTAGTTCTCTCGCTGCGAAGAAGTTGGCAGATGCTCAGGCTATCCAGGAGAAGGAATTGGTGAGTCTCGCACGCTCAGAGAAAGAGGATTGATGAGAAGAAGTGATGTGGATGAAAGCAGTTTCTATCATTTACAGTTCGGATACTGCTGCTCTCGAGAGCGAGAGGTGTAGAATAAAGAATCGTTGGTCGAGCAAAGCAACAGGTCCTTATGAATGAACGAATGAATCTCTCTTTCGTTCTCACCTCCCCTTATCTCGACCCGCTTTGAGCCGGCTGACAACCATTCTCGCACCTTCTAAATCAAGCTGACGAAAAAAAAATGCAGCACACTTTGGTTTCCAAGAAGCTTTGTGTTTCGATACTACACAGCAATCCGAACAACAAGTAAGGACGAGAGACGAGTGAAGAGAATAAAGGCTTAAGGAAAATGAGAATTAGAGATGATCGATGAAACTTGAAAGATAGGAACAGGGCTGATAAATCAGCATTCGTCGACTTCCTTCTCTTGTTCATTCCCGCAAGAGACACCAGCTCCGAGGACCTCGTTGTGTCCAGGATCAGATCCAGTGTAAGAGGCTGGAGAGATACCACCTTCTGCGTCATCTTCTCCCATAGACTCCATGTGATTACCAAAGTCGGTGGAGAATTGGCTCAAGACGTCGTCAGATGGGAAGTCGCCACCATTTGGGTCCTTGGTAGGATTGATCCAGTAATCGCAGTCACTACCAGGGTCGACGTAGCTGTAAGTGTCACCGTTCTGTAGAGGCGAAGGGAAGAAGCGAGACGTGAGAAGACTCGCTTTGACTTGAGTTAAAAACTGGAGGCAGATCACTTACCTCGCAGTTACGTTTTCTTCCTCCAGGACCTGGCAGAGTAGCCGAGGTTGAGAACCTTCCGATACCCTGAGAAATGAGCGATGAAGCGCCTCTGGCAAATCTCATAACATAAGGTGCAGCAGCAGCCCACTGTAGATTGAAGGAAAGAGAGCACGCAGAGAAGAATGGACTTGGTGTGAGCTGATTATCGAGGCTTCGAGCGAGCGGACGTCTCCTTCGAGCCGTCATTCCCAGCGGGTTTCGACTCACGGCATCAGCCAAGGCAGTGGAACCTCTAATAGCAGCATATGCGAAGTCTAAGCTCTTGATCTGAGAGCAAATCAGTGGAAAAAGAAAAACAGCAGAAAAGAAATGGATCGACTCAGCGGCGCTCAAGTGAAAGCTTTCGAACCTTTGCTCGAATTGATCAGTAGACTCACGAAGATTCCACCAGCAACAGGAATAGCGGCCTGAACAACAGAAGGTTTGTCAAACGCGCAAGAGATGGAAGAAGGGAGATGTCTTGTAAGAGGGCGAGCAAAACAAAAGTTGTCGACAGCCTCAACGTCACTCGCTCTCCACCAGTCGACCTTCTACGGGTGAACTTACTGCCTTCAGAATATAGACCGCCCACGAATTATCTAACACGTCAGTCCAATCTCTTGATACTACTCCGTTGTCTAGTTGTTGTTTGAGATGGTGAGCAGGAGTCGAAACTGCGGTTTCCTTGTGGATGAACGAAACGATGTGTCTTTTGTGACCGGTTTCAGTATGATGAGCAAGCAAACCTCCTTCATAAGAACAGTATTCCAATCCAGAAGATACAGTGAGACAGTTTCCGATGTTGTTGAATTTGTAGGCTCTGATTGGCTTGATGCCCTTTGCAGAACGAGAGACCTTGGTGATTATCGAAGAAGATACATGATCCGCAAAACTAGAAATAAGGAGAAAAATAAGAACAAGTTTTTCGATCGCTCTGAACAACATTGCGTTTCTTGATTGTCTTGATCTTGAGGTTGATAAGGAGGTGGTGGCTGAAAAGGAGACTCTGGAACGGATAGAGGTGAAGAAGAGGTTCGAGGTGACTCCGGCTCTTGAGGAACTTTGGAATACACTTTGAAGAGTAAGGAATGGGGCAAAAGTAGAGTGGAAAGGAAAGGGGAAAGGAGGAATGAGGAAGGGAAGACAGTCGAAGAATCATCGCGCTTTTATGGTAAGTCTTCGCTCGATTGCACACTTGCAGGAATGCTCTTGAGAAAGGCTGAGATCTCACCACCATTTCCCTTGGACCACATGATCCTATGTAAGGACAGAATTTCTGATTGAATTCCAGGGGATTTTGCCAAAGTTTACGAACGAACCCTAGGAGAGAGCGAGTGGTGACGTAGACTTCTCCCTCTTTTGCCGCTTTGTGAGCCTGCGGTCAGGCTTCTTCCCCGTCGGTTTGCACAGATTTGAATCTCAATCCAATCAAAACTTTGAACCGAATCATAGGGACCTGAACTTTGATGGCGAGGGTCTGCGAATCTGGCGCGTCTCCTCGTGGGTAAGATTCAGCCCAATTCAATTTATCGCGAAGCCTTTGATCACGTCGACACCGATTCTCAACGCACTTCACTCCCAGGTGAAATTCCAGCACTTGGCGACTACGTGCCTACTTACGCGAGAAGCAACATCATAGGGTCGTTCGGGTCTTTCTCGGAACAGAGAAAGCAGGACTGGAGAGAAAAGCGACGACCTTCTCTCAAATTCTCCGCTACTTCGATCTGTGGTACACGACATTCGATAGCGACGTTCCGTTCATCCATCTTTCCTGCGAAGCTGTTGCTCTGACTGATTAGAATGTTGTCGGCAAAAGAACGTTCTTCAATGTACTCGCTCACGTCACAAATTACTCTGACCTACAATCACCACGATCGTTTGCAACCTAAGTGGATCGACAAGAGACAAGACAAAATTTTGAGGGCTATCTAGGGTAAAGCAAGGGAATTAATTACAGAGTAAAGAGCAAAAATTGAAAGGAAAAGCGTCGGAACAAAGGGAAAGACGAACGAAAGAGATGTCATTGAGAGAATCGGAATCGAAGAGTTGAGCCATGGCGGACAAATCGACAGGAGTTGAGAGAGAGTAGAAGCAATTTGAAGAAACTGAAGAGTGAATTTGAATAATGAGCGAAAGAGACTTGACCTAACTTCTCTCTTCTTCTTCTTTTTAGCTTCCCAAATTCCTCGTTCGACTCATCTGATTTACTCGACTAGACTCTTCAACTTGTGAGAAAGTGAAAAGAAGAATTGCACTATCGAAAAGAAAATTTCAAGGCCTTCCATCATTCCCTTCCCCGACACCCAAGATTTCATCTCTTCTTCCCTTCTCTAAAGTTTGAATTCAGCCTTTTGATATTTAACAGTTTTCGAAGCCTGATCATCAGTGAAATAATAAATATCACCAGGAGGAGCTGGTCTAACTCTAGAAGCAGGTAAACCCAATTCCGGTTGATCCAAAGTTTTAGCCAACATTTCCTGTTTTCCCTCTCCAACCAAAACAAAAGCCACTCTATGAGCGTGATTTAGAACCGGATAAGTGAAGGTAATTCTTTTGGAAGGAGGTTTAGGAGAATCTTCAATAGGAGCAATCCATCTAGTAGTTTCATTTAATAATTCATGATTTGGGAATAAAGAACAAGTATGACCATCTGGTCCCATTCCTAATAGAATTAAATCGAAAACTGGATTTCTAACCGATTCTTTACCTGCGAAAGCATTGACTAATTGTTTTTCGTATTCGTCGGATAATTCTTCTGGATCTTCCAAAAGAGATTCATCGATTGTATGGATTTGAGATTTGGTTAATTCTGGAACTTTGGAAAAGAATTCTTTGTTGCATAGATCGTAATTTGAATCTTCGTGGTTCAAGGGGACTAGACGTTCATCTGCGAAGAAGATTTGCCTGAGAGAAGAGAAAGAGAGTGAGAGTGAGAAAAAGACTCGTGTGAGTTGGAGAGAAAAGAGAGAAAGAAACCTCGAGAGAAGGTAGGTAGGCTGCTGTGATAGTCCTGCCTCGAATCTCTAACCCGAAAAGTGGATTAGAAACCTCATATCAGATTCGTGTAGCTAAGCCCTCGCTTGACATCCTTTCCATACTCGAATCAGGACTTCTATTGAAGCGAGTAGAGAGAGTGGAGGTTGGGAAGAAGAAGCAAAGGATAGGATCCCCCTGGCCCTCTTTGCTCGTCAAAGAACTTGTACCCATTCTCGATCCAATCGATCCAACTATAAATCCCAGCTTCTCAATGAGTCAAGCAAACGATGCGAGGTGATTACTGACCACTTGTCCCAACGAATTGAACCATCTGTGCGACCGACCAAGTCCTTTGCCAACATTTTGGGAAGGGAACCACCAGAGGTTGCCAAAGTGAACTTGTCACGACGAGCAATTGCTTCATTCTGAGCCTGGGTGGTTGGAGTAAAAGGCAGAGAAAAGAGAGAGAGAGAGATTAGAAGCTGGATGATTGGAATGAGTAGAAGCAAGTAGATGGATGAATAGGCTCACCTTTATGACAAAGTCAGCCAAACCTTTACTGAGTTCATCTCCATTTGAGAAAGAGTAAAGGATTGGATCTGCTGGTTTCTGTTGCGGTGCGTTTGGTGCAGATGGCATCTTGAGATGATTGGTTGGTATAGAGAGAAGAGTTTGGGAAAGCTATCTTGACTTCTTGAACGTCACAATCTCGATTCATTCTGATTCTGATTGCAATCAATTCCAATCTGAATTGATCTTCAATGAGTTTTTCCAATTCAAGATATTCTTCTTCGCCAGCATCGCTTCAAAGAGATTACGCTCTGCTTCAAGGAAACTCTTATACTCCCTTCTCTAACCATCCTCTGTCAGAAGAAGAGGATGAAGATGAAGATCAAGTTCAAGCACAAGGTTCATCTTCAAATAGAGACACTGAAGACGAAGATGATGATGACATTTCAAATCTAACTCAGAGTAGAGACAATCTATCTCAACTCTCATTGCCAGGAATAATCAATGAGTCCAATCCTCAATCCACTTCACAATCCAAATCAAAGAGGAATTCATCAAATAGGAGCAATCATTCCGATTCACCTCCAACTTTGAAAGCCACTCTATCTCAATCTTCATCTGAGTTATCCAGGTCAAGAGGAAGAGGTGGCTCCAATCTACTTCGTAACAGATCTTCCTCTTCAAATCATCATAATCATTCCTTTTCCCCTACAAAAGATAAGAAGAGAGAATTCCCAAATTATTTACTGGGTGGAGATCCAGTCATTCCTCCAAAAGAAGCAGATTTGAGATCAGCAGAAGAAATCGAAGATGAGAGGATCAGATTACAAGAACAAGAAAATGATTCAGCTTCAGCTTCCATTTCAATCCTTTCTCAAGATCAAGATCAAGATGAGAATGAGGATGGAGATGAAACTCCAATGCCAAATTCAAATAGGAAATCTTGGTTAGAGACATCGGATTTGAATGGGAAATCATCAATGCAAAAGAAATCTTCGAAAACTTCAATCAGTCATGAAACCACTCCTTTATTATCCTCTTCGGTTCCTATTCATTCTCATGGAATCTCTCATCCTACAATCCCTAGTGAGAGTGGCTTTTCGAATTTCTCTAATAATACTGGGGCTAGAGGCAGAGCTTTTAGTCATGGTGGAGTGGGCAACGCTGCTAATCCATCGGGTTGGAATACTAATCTATTGGCAGAACCTAATCCTCCTGGAATAGAGGTGAGTCTTTGAGAGATTCCAGTTCTTCCGCTTTTTCTTGGAGTTGGAGAGAGAGTAGACGCGGGCGAAAGAAAGGAAAGGAAAGAGATAGAGAATCGAAGCCACTCGACTCTGCTTTAATCTCCAATATTCTCAAAAATTAGAAAAACCCAAGCTCCTCTTTCTTCGAGAAATTTGATCCCATTATGTCTTCTCTCGATCTCTGATCTTTATTTCCTGACTTCTTTTCATTCCATTCAAAAGCAAGTCGCTGCCATTGTTCATCACCCAACTTCGAGTCCTGCTCGAAGAGAATTCAAAGTCCTAGTCCTCTATTCTCTACCAATCTGGGGAACTCACGTCTTGGAACTCTCTCTGAACATGGCTTCAGTCCTCTCTCTCGGTCATCTTGGTGAGCTCATTGGAAAGGATCCCTTTTGTTGGGCTGAAAAGTTTGAAAATGAAAACGAGAGTTCCTAGACTGATCTCTCGACCTTAATCTCTCGTTCGAACTTTCAATTCTTTCTCTTTTTCTTCTATCTACTCAGGTACATTGCCACTCGCTGCAGCCTCTCTTTCTAGTATGACTGCAAACGTCACTGGGTATTCAATGTGAGTCAAATGGAGAAGTTCTCTTCCGAGAGATCGAACGCTCACGATGAATCTCATCTCATCTCATCTCATTCTCGCAATTCAACAGTGTTTCTGGATTTGTTTCAGCTTTGGATTCTCTACTTCCTTCAGCATTCACTTCTCAACCCAAAATGGTAGGACTATGGACTCAAGAATGGTCTTAGTCATCGCAGCCTTATTAGTTCCAATCATCATCACATGGTTGAATGCAGAAAGCATTCTTCTCTCTTTAGGACAAGATTCAGAAGTCTCTAGATTAAGTGGAGTCTATTTGAAAATTGCAGTTTGGGGTTTACCACCTTATGCAATTTTCGAAATTTGTCGAAGATATTTACAAGCTCAAGGATTGATGCATGCTCCAACTTTAGTCTTGTTCATAGCAGCTCCATTAAATGTCTTTTTGAATTGGTTATTGGTTTGGGGTCCACCTTCTTTTAGATTGGGTTTCATTGGTTCTCCTTTAGCTTCAGTCATTTCTACTTATTTGATGGCTATACTCTGTTGTGTACAGTGTTATTTAGCTCCTAGAACCGCTTGGGGTGGTTTGTCGAAGAATGCTTTTTCTTATGCTGGGATTATGACTTGTGTATCTCTTGGAGGTGCTAGTACTCTAGGTCTATGTGCTGAGTGGTGGTCTTGGGAGGTGAGTAGAAGTCATAAGGCTTACTTGTAGACAGACTCGCGTCAACAGTTTCTGATCTTCATTCGCTCTTCTCTCTATCAAACAGATTGTCGGCCTCATGACCTCTAAATTCGGGACAACAGCTCTGGCTGCTCAATCGGTGCTACTCGTTTCGTCTTCTCTCACTTATCAATCTCCATTCGCTCTAAGTGTCGCGATTGCAGTTCGTATAGGGAACCTTCTAGGTGAGTTCACGATTCTGTCTCTTTTTCTGAGTTTCAATTTGGATTAAAACTTCGGATTACTTATTGACGTCTCTCTCTCTCTCGCTTCTTCATCTCTCATCTTTCCACAGGAGCTTCTCTTGCATCGACGGCAGCGCTTTCAGCCAGAACGGCAATGCTACTTTCTTTGATAGTCGGAGCTATGAACTCTTCTCTCTTTCTGATCTTCAGATCTCAATGGGGTTACATCTTCTCTAGCGACGAAGAGGTAGTCCAACTAGTCTACGACATGATCCCAATCTTAGCTGGTTTCCAATTGGCAGATGGGATCTCAGGAGTGGCAGGTGGAATCATGAGAGGAACAGGAAGACAAGGTATTTCTGCAATCATGAACTTGGTCGGTTATTACGTCTTTGGAATTCCGATCGGAATCCTTCTTGCGTTCCAACTCAAGATGGGTCTTCTCGGTCTATGGGCTGGACTGACTTTGGCTTTGGCTCTTGGTTCTATCTCTTTGTCGTGGTGGATCATCCGAACTGATTGGGATGAAGAGGTTAGGAAGGTTCATCGAAGGATGGGGATGGATGACGAGTACGTCGCTAAACCTGTTGACGACGAAGGAGAAGCTGGCGTCTCAAATGGCTATGGAGCAACTTCTCATTCAACTCCATCGAATCCTTGAATCTGATTACGCTTCAACAGTTTTTCACAAGTCTAAACTATAGATCAATCGCAAACTAGACAAACCTACCTCTCACGATCATTCATGACTTTCAACACTCTTCGCTCTTTCTTGTCCAATCTATTTTGTTTCACTCTCATTTACCCTTTGACTTCGTTCATTCATTAGAGGTTTCTTTATCGCATTTGTCTCTTTGGTGATTCTCTTGCATCTTTCTTTTGATCTGTTTATATCCTTCTCGATCTTTATTTTGGCAGTCGGTGTTTTTCAATGCATTCTCACAT
>CM035121.1:76986661-77148344 GCA_020205555.1 Panax stipuleanatus | reverse complement strand
CAGATTTTTGAATCACAGAATTAGGATACAACCAACAAAACCCCTGAAATAATCATCCTTAACAAAGATCAGGAAGCTGGTGATATTCTGAAGAAGGTCCAACAGATGGAATAGACCATCCAGTCCATCATAGGGACTGGGGCATTTGGCAGTGTTAATTATTCATACTTATATATTTTTCATGGGGCTCATTACCCCAAAAAATTTTGAGCTCTTGATTTTGAGAAATACGATGGATTGGGAGACCCCTACACTCACTTAAAGGTGTTCATTGGAGAGCTCGAATCCTATGCAGAGGACGAGAAACTTCGAATGCAGTTATTACAGAAAAGTCTGATCGGAGAGGCTAGAGCCTGGTATGCCAGTTTGGACAACTCTAAAATTCATAACTGGAAAGAGCTTGCCCATGCCTTCCTCAATCAATACAGTTTCCAGTCTTAACTGGCTCCAGACAGATATCAAATAGCCAAAATCAAGAAACAAAATACTGAGTCATTCAGAGAATATGCTCGACGTTGGAGACGAATGGCAGCATAAGTCACTCCACCTATGACTGAGTTTGAGATAGTCATATCCTTCATCGACATTCAAGAAGCCCCGTATTATGAAAGGGTCCTAGCAGGCATAGGAAAGCCATTCTCGAAAATGATCAAACATGGCAAAATGGCAGAAATGGGGCTCAAATATGGGAAGATAAAGGATTTAACAGCCTTAGAAGCTGTTGCCGAGCATATTAAATCTGGGAGTTATGGGAATAATCCCCGGAGAACACATAAGAAGAAAGACGAAGAAGTGTCCTTAGTATTGCAAGGACAGAATCAAAGGAGCGAGTCGAGCAGTATGCCCATTTAATGGAGGAACTATTCCCCTTTTCAAGCTTCAGCCCAACCTTTAAACCCACAATTCTAGAAAAATTTTGGAGGCCAGGAGTCGAAGAACGTTCACCCCCCTAAGGGATTCACTCGAGAATGTGCTAAAACTGTTGACGGCATAGAAAAGATTGTGCAACTCCTTCCACCAACCAATACAGGTGGACAAAATTTTGACCCAAGCAAAAAATATGCTTACCATTCCGGATTCCCGGACCATGATACACAAGACTGTTGGTCTCTTAAGCACAAAATCCAAGACTTGATAGACAATAGAGAGATAGTTGTGACCAAACCTGAGCAACCGAACGTACATGATAATCCCATCCCTCAACACAAAGAGGAGGGTGTCAACATGATTAGCACGCAAAATGGAAAAGGATCCAAATACCTCCGATACGTCAGAGAATCAACTCAATCCAGCCCAGACAGTTGGGAGTTATCAGAAAGGCGATTCCTGATAGAACAGGAGATTAAATCTATCAAGGAGCAAATTGGATAGTTAGCAGAGCTGGTTATACATCAACATCAAATAACCAGGCAGCTAATGAACCAATCCAACCAGCAAGAGATAGGTCCTCCTACACCAAAGATTGGCCCCATTGCTATGAGGGATCACTACCGGTTTTATGAACATGAACCCTGGGTAGACAAGGTGGCCAAGGAGGAGAAGTTCCAGGCTGGTCGGGAATTTGCCTTTCAAAAGAATTTCACCAATCACATAGGACATATCTCTTCTTTTACTAGAAGTGGTAGATTCTTTATTGATCATTCATTATCTCCATATGTAACTCATTATATCCAAGCATACCCTTTGATATACCCTAAGGGTTTTTAAGGAATAAGTCAAAGTATAATTCATTACATACAAGATACTATGATGATCTTAAGTCCAAGGATCACTTGTACTACTATCACATTAGGAATTCCTATTGACATGGCAGGTAAAACTCCATTAGGTATTCCATAGCGAGTCACGTTCAGTGAACTTATTCTCCAATAAGCACCTACATACTTGCTTTAGTGTCTCTACACAAATAATCATGAGATCAATCATCCTCATCCAATGAGCAAGCAACATATGTACCAATCTATCCGGATTTACTAATCCCTTATTAAGTAATCCAACGATTGAGAACTATTTTAAGTTTAAGCTTTCTAAGAATGTAGATCTCATTAGCATGATCATCATCATGATTCTAAAAGCATTTCTTAAAACTATGAGTTATTTACATATTATAAAAACAGCATCATGTAGATAATTAAATGCCTTTAATAAATGAATACTTTTATTAATAAATAAATAAGATCGTCTCCAAAGTATGTGCTTTATCATCATACATGATTGACTTGTATGCATACTACTTTCAGATAACTTGATTTCATTGCTACTTCTCTTGCTCTTAGCTCTCTCTTCACTCAATATAATGTGTTGGTGAACTTTGTAACCAACAAATGAACAACCAAGCTCTTCTTATATAGGATTGCAAGATGGAGGGCAAAGTGGACATTAAGCAAACCTCCACATTATTCACACCTCATCTAAATTGCTTTCCCACCAAGTTTTAACCCATGTGCCCACCATGTCTCCCACATGTCTCCCCATGTGCCATATGGGCCCCTCATGGGTTGCCTTATGGGTTTAATCCACCCGTTAACCCATCGGTTCGATCCACGGGTTTGGTTATTAGAATTAATTCAAATTGGACACATTTACTTCATATAAGATTTGTATTATACATCGTATTAATTCTAGTATCATATTCGTATAGTACCTATTACCATACTTGTATTCATTCCGTATAATAATCATTATTATTATACTTAACCATTTTATTCTTTGATTTTACTTTCCCTAACCCTTAGGGTTTTTAGGCCTTAAGTGAAAACTTCGCGAGCCATAACTAAAATATTATTAAATATTCCATCTCGTCTTCAAATCTTATCATTTTGCATTTTTCGAAAATTCAAGAATAATCCCCAAGCAGAAACGGATGAATAGTGATTTTCAGAAATTTCTCGAAAAACTTTTATTTTCGTCTTGAAAATTCACATTATTTAATTCTAACACATAGCCAAAATCCTAACCACATTCACATCTTTTAGGTCATAGAATGACCTTTAATTAGCTTACTCACTTTAATAAACATATATTATAATTTTATTCAATAAATCAATTAAAATTTATTTACATAAAAGTTTAATTTTCTCGGGTGTTACATTCTCCCCCCTTATAAGAATTCTATCCCCAGAATTACAATACAAGTTAGTCAAATAGATGGGGATATGCCTTCTTCATCTTGTATTCGAGTTCCCACGTTGCTTCTTCAGCATTGTGGCTCCTCCATATCACCTTCACCGAAGGTATTACTTTTCTCCTTAAGACTTATTCTTTTCTATCAATAATTTGAATCAGAACTTCCTCGTACGTTAAGTCTTTCTCAACTTGAATAGGTTCATACTTGATTACGTGCTTATAATCTGGCTTATAAGGACACAATACTGATATATGAAACACATTATGAATATGTCTCAACTTCGGAGGTAATGCTATTACATATGCTACCTCTCCTACCCTTCTTAAAATCTCAAAAGGTTCTATAAACCTAGGACTTAGATTTCCCTTCTTTTCGAAGCGTATCTTCTCTTTCCAAGGCGACACCTTCAGGAATGCGTACAAACCGACTTCAAACTCTCTATTCTTTCGATGCGGATCTGCATACTTTTTTTGTCTGTCTTGAGCTGTTACTAGTCGCGTTCGTATCAACTTAACCACCTCCGCCGTTTGTTGTACCATTTCTGGTCCTAACATTCGACGTTCTTCTACTTCATCCCAACACAGTGGAGTTTTGCACTTTCGTCCATATAATGCTTCGTAAGGCGGTATACCTATACTGGCGTGATAACTGTTGTTATAGCCAAACTCTACCAACGGTAGATGATCGTCCCAACTTCCTTTGAAATCCATAACACAAGACCTTAACATATATTCTAGCGTTTGAATTGCCCTTTCACTTTGTCCATCCGTCTGTGGATGATACGCCGTGCTCAAATCTTAACTGCGTTCCCATATGCTCTTGCAAACTTTTCCAAAAATTCGATGTGAATCATGGGTCACGATCTGACACAATCAAAACTGGCACTCCATGTCTTAAAACAATCCCCTTGACATAAAGCTTAGCTAATTGCTCCAAGTTATACTTGATTCTTATCGGCAAGAAATGAGCCGACTTCGTCAAACGATCCACTATTACCCAAATAGCGTCGTATCCTTTCTGGGTCGTCGGAAGTCCTACCACAAAATCCATTGTGATATGCTCCCACTTATATTTTAGAATTTCCAATGATTGTAGTAACCCACTGGGTCGTTGATGTTCAGCCTTAACTTTCTGACAAGTTAAGCAACTACTTACATACTCTGCTATCTCTCTCTTCATGTTTGGCCACCAAAAGTTCTGTCGAAGGTCTTGATACATCTTGGTACTACCAGGATGAATCGAGTACCTCGAGTGATGAGCTTCATTCATTATCTCCTCCTTCAACTCTGTCCCACACGGAACCCAAATTCGTCCCTCAAATCTTAATAACCCTTTGTTATCAAGACTATACTTATCTTCTATATCATCTACAATATTCTTATTTATCTGTTCACACTCATCATCTCTGAGTTGCACTTCCTTCACCTTTTCCACTATTGTAGGTTGAATCTCTATTGCAAACAATTTCCTCCCCACTTCACTGGGTAACCTTACTTCTATTTCCAACTTTGCCATCTTCGTTACCAACTCATTCTGAGCCGTTAACATTAACAGCTTCTCTCGACCCTTTCTACTTAAGGCGCCGACCACCACGTTTGCCTTCCCTGGGTGATACAGGATATCACAATCATAATCCTTTATCAACTCCAACCATCTTCGTTGCCTCAGATTCAACTCATTCCGTGTGAACATATACTTCAGACTTTTATGATTTGTGTATATCTCACATTTCTCCCAGTATAGGTAATGCCTCCAAAATTTTAAGGCGAAAACCATCGCGGAAAGTTCCAGGTCATGGGTAGGATAACCTTTCTCATACTCCTTTAACTGCCGAGATGCATACGTAATGATTTTGTCATGCTACATGAGCACGCAACCCAGTCCTCTATGCGAAGCATCACTATGTACTACAAAATTCCCCGTATCATCTGGTAAAGATAATACAGGTGCTTGACTTAACCTCTTCTTTAGCTCTTGAAAGCTGTCTTCACACTTCTCTGTCCACACGTACTTCACGGTCTTCCTTGTCAAATTTGTCAACGGAGTAGCTGTGACGCCCCCAAATTCAGATACTTATACCTCGAATTTGGTGCTTCACGATCTAACTCTAATAACAACTAAAATCTCAAATAATGGAATAATAGAATAATTTACATTGATATAACATAAATATTCTCGTCCCAAGTCTCAAAACTATTACTAATACACTTCATAATTTAATCCAAACATAACTTAATACATAATATTAATTAAGTCTTAATACAATATAAAGAAAACATCCTAACATATAAGAGCACAACTACTTCATAGCCTTGCCTTCGCTCTTATCCTGTCCTAGGGTTCCACCTTACCCTACCCTAACTGAAATGTTTAAAGGGAGCAAGAGTGAGCAACAAATTTGCCCAGCAGATGATATGCCAATAAATGTGAACAGATGTATATACGGTTCTTAATCTCAAGGGTAAAACGTTAATTAATAGCTCAGGAATTTAAATAAGAATATTGTGAACAAAGTAAATATCAATGGTTTCCAAATCTATTATGTGAAGATAATTAAGAACCACTACGGGTCGAGAAGTTATTAAAGGATTCAAATGTTTCAACAATTTCAAGTGAATGAATACATATCACTGAGTGTCACTGTGAGCCAATAATTAATAGAAGAATCCAATGATTTCGAAATTTCAAGTTAATAAATATTGGATACTGAATAGTCACTATGGACCATGAAAGTTTACTAGAATCACCAAAAATATTTCTGGTAACTCAAACAAGTACAAATAGGGGATTAATCTACTGTACCTGGTGTTATGCATAACATACCCTGCTGTTGTCGGCACCCCGACTATATAGTTTCCCCTTTTTTGAGGGTTGTTCATCTCATCAGATTATAAAAGTTCGCACCAAAGCAATTGGTGTGGATCACTTTCTAATTCATGATATTGGTCTTGCCGAATCAAATGGCATAGACAACTTTTATAATGTATATAAGAACAATTTATAAGTTCAATACTCGCAACATGATTCGAAGAATATAATCGTGATTTAAATCAAGCTATGAAATATTAATTTATATATAAGACAATAATTATTCTAGCAATTATTTACTCGTACGATCAATAATGATACAAGCTTAAGTACGTGCTCAATAAAGAGTAAGGTTCGAATACTTGCTCAATAAAAAGTAGAGTTAAAAAATTTGCTTACAAGATCCATTGCATAAAGTAAATGCAAGGGTTAGGATACTTGCTTGAGTCGTTGACTAATTCCGACCTTGACTTCTTATCCTCGGAATAACCTATTGTTATTATAATGGTTAATCTCTATCAACTCATAAACATATAAACCTTAATTGGTCTAACACACTAGTCTTAAGTGTCTAAGACTTCTCAAAACAAGTATTCATTGTTTCTTTAATCGTTATCTCTTTCATAATATTTTATTATCCTTAGTATTCAATTAAGGGTTTATACCTCATTATATTTATAAGGTGTTCTTACTTAATTATTATCTGAGTAATTTCCTTAACCATAATTAGGGATATTTAATGTCTCATTGGTTCACAATTAAATAATCTTCAAAAGTATTTAATTGTTTAGTAATTATCATTTTCACAATTAAAATATTTGTTAATGTCACTTTAATTGTTCACACTTGATTAATTACACAATTAGACATAGTCTTTACTATTCTCAAATGGTTTAAGTTTTATTGATTTACAATTAAGTACTATCTTAATTGTTTATTCGTTTCACAATTAAAACCTTATTTAGTTTTAATTGTTTATAATTTAGGAATTTCAAAGGAATCCTAAATATTAGAATAATTATCACTTATTGATTTACAATTAAAATTGTTTTAATTGTTTAATCTTCTTCAAGTAAAATAAATCTTAAACTTTTAAATCACAAATTGTATTTAATTAATTCACAATTATCTTTCAATTTAAAATAATCTTTACAATTAATTTACAATTAAAATAATTCTTTAATATTACTTTAATTGTTTATAATTTATTAGACCATATTTAAAATAATCCTTACTATTATTTTAATTTATTAATCTAAGCCAAAGTAATTACTAATGTACAATTAAAATCTCATTTTAATTGTTTATTAATAACTCACAATTAATATTAATTATTATTTTATTTTATCTTGTTATTAATCTTATTTTATCTCATTTTATGTTTAAAAAAATAAGCTTTGACCCGTTTGACCCGACCCGAATCGGACCGGCCCAACTTAGAAAATGGCCTAGCGCACTAGGCGCTGGGTTCAAGCCTGGCCGAGCGCACTAGGCGCTAGCCATCCGAACCAAAAATCTAATTTTCCAACATTTTGATTTTTGACCCTTTTTGATTCAATCTTCTATAACTTGTTCATTTTATGTCCAAATGAGTTCAAACAACTTCCATTATCTCATAAACTTACATATCTTCAATATTTAATATCTTGAACATTATTCCAACATATTTATTTAATTGAATTATTGGTCTTTCCAAGCTAGGGTTCATACTTGGACATGTTCTACTAATCATTTTGCTACGATTTCGTTTTAAGTCCGATTCCAACGATTCCACTTGAGTTATGCTCATATCTCATATATGTTCAACATAGTGTTTTTGGATCTTCAACATAGCTTACACATTTTATGACTTTAAACCTCAAATATCATACTTTCAAATATACTAGGTTAGGTTTCATGCTCACATGCTTTTCCTTGTTCCATTTTAACCTAGATCACATACCAAGACATATAAATCACATATTCTCCTTTCAAATGTCTATACATATAACCTTGGATCCATCATGATCCCACAACACAAAATCTCCCACAACCAAGCATGCATTTCTACCTAGAATCATATATACTAACTTATCTTACAAAGACTAAAGTTAGGTTATGAACTTACTTCTTGAATGCTTTCTTTCTCTTAGCTAGGAACCTCAAGTAACTCTCCACCTTTTTCCTTCTTCTTGGACTTCACCAAATGCAAGATCTCCTCTAGGTTTTCTTCTTCTTCCCTCTAACTCTCTCTAGCTCTCTTATATCTTCCAACACTTAGGATTTATCAAATTAAACAATGTATGCTAGGAGGCTCTATTTATACGCAAGGCTTATGTATACCATACTTATACTAATACTAGTATAATACTTGTATTTTATACACCCAATAGGATAATAGCCATTGGCAAACGTTTAGTTGGTGAAAGGTTTACCTAACCTTCACCAAATCTTGTACTCCTTCATCATTGTTCACATGGGTTAACTTGTAGGCTTCATGAAGCAATAAAAAATTCAGCATTTTGGTTATTAGAGGGGTGGTATTTTTGGCCATGGTGCCCCATTACCCATATGTCACATTTTTTATTCCATCTCTAGCAATTTGCTAGCTTATTTGTTACCTTTACACATATACATATATCTATACCTATATATATATGTACCCACATATATATAAGTACACTTATCTTAGATATACATATATCATATAATCCATGTATATTGGGTTTGTCTAAATTAATATTTGAATTGGGCTAGGTACAAACACTTACATACACACTTACATATATATACATATATATACAACCACATATATGTAATTATATTACACCTTATTCATTTTCATTACACATTGGGCTTGACCAATTAATATCTATTGGGCTTCTAACATAATTCAACTTGGATCATGGATACTTACATATACACTTATACACATTGGGCTCAAACATTAACCTAGCAATATTAATTATTTGGGCCATCATGTCTACACTTTAATCACATATCATTATCCTTATTGGGCTTGGGTATATTCTCTATTCCAATACATTATTAACCCATGTCTTAATTAATCCAATTGAGTAATTAATTATGCCACACAAGGCTTATCACTTAAGCTTAATTAATTATAACCAAGCTCATCATACACTTTTCAATCATCACATGCTTAATTCAATTCAATTTGAATTATTTAGTTACATGACAAATATATATATACATGTACTCAAAAATTTTCAAACACGTTTATTTTCATTACTAATATTATAAAAATCACGGGTATTACATCCTCCCCCTTTGTAAAGATTTCGTCCCAAAATCATTACAAGGTTTCACAAAAAGGTGGGGATAGTCCCTCCTCAGCCTCTCTTCTAACTCCTACGTAGCCTCCTTGGCGTGGTGGTTTTGTCAACTTCCTTTACAAAATGTATAACTTTATTTCTTAATATTTGTTCTTCACTATCTATTATCTGGACATAATTTCTTCATATATCAGATTCTTTTCTACTTGAATGACCTCGTAGGTTATCACGTGCTTAAAATTAGGCTTATATGATCGTAATACGAAAACATGAAACATGCTGTGGATATGTTCCAGTTCAAGAGGTAAGGCTACCTCGTACGCCACTTTGCCTACTCTCTTAAATACTTTAAATGGTTCCACGAATCTCAGACTCAATTCTTCTTTCTTACCTAAACTTATCTTCCCCTGTAATATCCGAGATTTTGTATTTAATTTAATATTATTAATAAATAAATTTATGTGAAACTTTTGTGTGATTTCTTTTATTAGATGTATATGTTTTATACATACATGTGTTATTTTGTGATATGTGATAAGGAGTGTTTAAATGGTTGGTTCAGTTTAATTCAACTATTTAAATTGGTTAAGTATGGAATTAATTCTATTAATTTCATGGGATGGCTTTAAAGTATGAGTTTGAGTTCAGAGCAGAGTTTAGAGACGCGGACTGCGTATTTGAGTCCGGAACGTCAAAATTAGTCAGGATAGACTGTAACCACGAAAATCTGTCACGGTTGACTTTTTGGTAAAAGTCAACTGGTTGACTTTTATGGGTAAAAAGTCAACTACAAAATTTTGGAGATGAATTGGATGAAACGGATAGTCCCATGACGTCTAGAACGTCGACTTTAGTAGGAATCGATATAAGTATCGCAACGTTCGGCAACGGAGGGCAAAATAGTCAAAATGGTTATTTAATTGATTAAATAATTAGATTAATAATATTTTATTTAAGTAGTTGCAGCAGCTGGGGGGTCCATGTGACCAGCAAATGGGGACAAGGAGGGAGAGTATATACGTATATAGCAACAAGGAAGGAGAAAGGAGTTAATTTATTTCTTTAAATCAAACTCTTCATTTTCTTAACTCCTCCATAACTAAACTATTGAATTATAAGCATTATATACATATAACTGATGATTTGAGAGATGGAAAGGGGCTGGGGAAATCAGTTTCCATCACATAATGTATAAACATTCCAATCCAAGTCTCTGCTCTTCTTCATTTTGATAAAATACACTCGAGAGAAAAAAGAGGGAATTGAAAGTGAGAGCTTGAGAGTCTTGACAAATTCTGGAGGATTGCTTGAGGTTTAACAAACAAAGGGGGGAGGAACATCCGATTAACCAAGAAGGAATTCTTCAAAAGGTAACTCCATGAACCCATCTCGGTTTACTTATTGGAAATGAGCAGAAAATGCATGAAGGTTGGGTAAATAGATTGTTTGTGGCTATATGTTGATATGTTGATGTTAAGTATTGATGTTAGGTTATAAAGAATGAAAGTTCTGGTTTAATTTATATCTCTTATACATTGAATCGTGTGAATTTATGCCATGCATGCTAAGTGTTTGCTAAAATGCCTCTTAGATGTCAATTTGTTCAAATCATGGTAATTTAGTGAGTTTGATTATTATAACATGTGTATATATGTAAGTATGTGTCTTCTGGACAGTAGGAATCAACCCCATTCATGCTACAATCAAAATCATGATTTTGTCAAAGTTAGTTAGAAAGTGAAATCTGTGATTTTTGGGTTTTTCGGAGCCTTGGATTCATGGGTTCTGTGACCCGATTTGAGTATGTAAGAATATTAAAAAATACTATGTCGTATCATGTACATCCTGTCCAAATTTCAAAGGAATCGGAGTTATATTGAGCAAGATATGAAAATCGTTAGCTAGCATGTTGATAAAAAAATCTGCAGAATTCTGGAAATTTCCAGAAATTTTCTAAGTATAAAACCTGTTCTGGCATGCTTTTCAAGGCAGTCGGTTTGTGGTCTTAACATGCTAGTTTTTGGGATGTAATATTTTTATAAAATACTATGCTATATGAAGTATGTTGTGTCCAAGTTTCATGGTCATATCATGCATGGTTTAATCGGAATTAATTGGCAAAGTGGGTTGCTTGAGCTTTAAAATTTTCTGTGCAACGAAGAGCAGCGCAGCTGCGTCGCTCATCAGGCTTTTGCCTGCCCAGCTGCGCCGGTCCGGGTCGATCCAGGTCGGGTCTGATCCGGGTCGGGTAGGGTCGGGTTGGTCCGGGTCAGAAAAATGCCAGAAACTTATTTTGCTCAGAATCTCATATTGAACCACTTTACTTATATGATGCAGCATGTCATGTGATTGAATGGTATGCTAAGAGAATATTTGTTAGTTAATAACTTAATTTATATAAAAGGAAACCATTTTCTTTCGAATTAGAGTTCGAGCACCTAATTGCTTAACGTGACACATATGAATAGGTTACGTGAAGGATAATTGCTAGCTTTAGCGATAGCAGACGTATCAGGCAAGTTTCTTACCCTATTTTTCATTGAGAAATTAATCAATCCTTATTCATTTGATTTCAGCGAGGGTAAGTTCGGACTTGTGATTATTTAAATATTCATGCAAGTTCCTTTGACGTAAAGTTCTACAACTTCAATTATCTTGCAAGTTTTATTGCTGTTTATTCAGTTATTAATTCAACTGCTATGCTTTAAAGTTCTATCGATTTAAAAGAACTGTTTCCAAGTATGCTTTCTAGTTTTTGTTCAGCTAGAGATTATTGATGACAAATGATTTAATTCAAATCGTTTGAAGCTATTTAAAGTTTACCAATCCAAATTATTTTGGTGCGGTCTCGCATGAATACTAAGATGAACAACCCGAATAAACGGGCAAACAGATGTCGAGCATATAGTCCCATTTATGCTTATGCAATTTAAACTTGATACTTGTGCACAATGTAGGGTACAATAGGCTGATCACCTGAAGTACTTGCACAGACCGTTTGCAATCTATTTGATTGTTAAACCGTCTGATGGTTTTTGATGAAATAAAGTAACGTTCAGGGTATTTAACACCCCTTAGTATGATATTAAGAATTCTTAAACTCCTATTCTGGATATTCCTGTTTAAAACTTGATAATTCTTTCAACTGTTATAGCTATTCAGATGTTTTTACTCATGATGTATGTTTTCAAACTACTTTATATACTTACTGAGCAATTTGTGCTCATTCTTGCTTAAACCTTTCAGTTAAGGATGAGAAGGCTGAGTGCTCGGGCAAGGACAAGGGAAAATCTAAGATAAAATGATGCTAGTTACCTTATGTAATAAGTTTATATTTCCGCATATGATGTATTATAGCAATAAACGCTAAGTTTGAGTTTCAGTTTAGTTAAGGTTGTAAAGACTTGGGATTTCATTTGAATAAGTATGTAATAGTTACTAATATTATTATTTTTGTTGGAGTTTACATAAAGAGATGATGATGTATGTTGTATCGTGAGCACCATGTCCTGTACTCGATGTTACACGGATTTGGGGGCGTCACATGTTGGTATCAAAGCTATAGGTTATAAACCTTAGGTGGGGAACCTTAGACTATAACCTTAGGGAAGTTAGTGGAGGTAATAAGGAGATGAACTCATGTAGAGTTCTAAGTGTAGTGTCGAATCCATTTTTCTAAAAACAAAATCAATATCTATGTTAAAATACTAATCAAGTTACTTTGTCTTGATTGTAGGATGTCAGGAGAAGAGGAGGTTAGAGATATTCACGTTGTGAGTGAGTAGTTGGTGACAGCTGTACCTAAGCCCATAGCTGAGGCAGCAGCTGACTCAGACCCAGAGGAGTATCCTAAAGAGGAAGAGGAGCCCGAGGAGGACTCCGAGGAAGCACCCGAGGATGGTCTACTAGGTGAGTTGATGGATAGGATTACGGAGTTGGACAATAGAGTCCATGAGTTGGAGGAGCTGTATCAGGGGGAGCAGGAAGCTGCAGCATTGCTTGGGGCATTGGTGCAACACCTGATAATTAGGAATGGGGATCTGGCTGACAAGCTGTCAGCGAACAGCAGGTCAGAAGGCGGACAGGCTGAAGGATGAGAAAGAAGCTATCAGGACCCACTTGGGACATACCATTAATGGGTTAGAGTCAAGGATTCAGAGTCTCCAAACTGACAAGCAGATCATTACCACATTCTGGGGAGATGAGAGGAGAGGCCGTGTTCGGACCGAGAAGCTAACAGACGAGTTAGAAGGAGAAGTAAGAGAAAAGAAGGTTAGGATGGATAGAATGAAGTATGCGTTTAAGTCAGCACATGGGAGGTTCCAGCATAAGGTGTATCACTTTCCACGTGAGGAGTACCGGTCTAGACATGCCATAAGCCGTGGGCTGGTGCTGGAGATAGTGGATGAAGAGCATGAAGACGCCATTAGGCGGGGTCTTTAGTTTATTTGTGTTAAACTTTTACTACTAGCGTATAGAATGCTTATCTATGAAATAAAACTTGGTTTTCGGTTTTTCCAAGTGTTTTGGGTTAAAGAGATGTAAATGGCATAATGCCATAAGATGATGAGATACCTTGTGATTATGGTTTTTTTAAATAAATATGCTTTTATTTAAATATGTGATGTGATGATTAAGTTTTATATGAATTATATATGCTGTAGGAATAAGTTATGAGATGATAACATTAAGTTTATTTAAACAGATAGATGGCTAGAGGAAGACGTCGTCAAGTACCTAGGGGTCCACCGAACCCCATGCAACAGTTTATAGACATGTTAGTTGGGGCATTACAGAATCGAACCTCGAATACCAATAACCCTCCAGCGGGCCAGGTGGCACACTTTAAGGACTTCAAGAGCGCGGGACCCCCAGAATTTAAAGGAACCATCGAACCCATTGAAGCCCAAACTTGGGTCAAGGAAATCGAAAAGGCGTTCGCTATCGCCCGAGTAGGAGATGATCAGAAAATAATCTTCGCCACTTACATGCTGAAGGGTGAAGCAAATTTCTGGTAGGAGGCAAACCAGACCAGGGCGGGAGAAGGTGTGATACCTTGGGAAGGGTTTAAGAAGATCTTTTTCAAAAACTACTTTCCTGTGAGTATGCAGAGTCGCATGGAGATGCTATTCTTGGAGCTAAAATAAGAAGACATGACGGTACCCCAGTACGCCGCAAAGTTCAACGAACTGGCGAGGTTCGCGCCTCATCAGGTCGACACTGAGGAGAGGAAAATGAGGAGGTTTGAGCAGGGTCTCAAACCATGGTTATACATTAGACTTTCGGTGTTGCAGATGAACAGCTTTGCGACTCTCCTGGAGAAGGCTATAATTGCTGAGGGCGGAAGTGAAGCCCTAATGAGGTTTAATAAGGAGAAAAAGAAGAAGAATGAAGGAGGGAATCGCGGGGAAGGTAGCAGCAGCAGTGGTGCAAACAAGAGGAAGTGGAACAACAACAACAGCAATAACAATTTCAACTCGGGAAACTCTGGGGGAAAACCAGGGGAAACAAAGAAGAGGACTGAGGCATGCAAGGAGTGTGGGAGGAATCACTCGGGTGCATGTCTAAAGGGGAAGAATGTCTGTTTCAATTGCGGGCAAGAGGGGCACATCTCTCCCAATTGCTCTGCACCAAAAAGGAATGGATGCTTCAACTGTGGAGCATTGGACCATCAGGCAAGGAATTGCCCAAAGAAGAATTCAGCAGGAGGAAATGGAGGAAGGGGGCCAAGTGGTGCGAATCTCACAATTACGGGACCACCAACTCAGAATCGACCAACAGCAAGAACTTTCAACATGACGGTTCAGGATGCATTCGCATCCAAGGACGTGGTTTCAGGTATCATTCCGGCCAATGATATATCTGCTTATATATTATTCGATTCGGGTGCTACTTGTTCCTTCGTATCGCATGAATTCTCCCAACAATTAAACTTACCCCAGGAAGAATTAGAATATCCTATGAACATAGAAGTTGCTAATAAGGAAGTCATTCCCGTTAACCATGCCTATAGGAATTGTGTTGTAGATATCAAGGGATATAAGTTACCAGTGGATTTAATTCCGATTCAATTAGGGGAATTTGATGTAATTTTAGGAATGGATTGGTTATTTAACCATGGAGCGATGATAGATTACCAGAAGAAGTGTATAAACCTTAAGACTTCAGATCAGTCTAAGGTAGTATTCTACGGGCGTAAGTCGCCGAGACACTCGAGTTGTCTGACGATGACGCAAGCGAGGAAGTTGCTAAGGAAGGGATGTATAGGTTATTTGGCCCATATCGTTGATACGCAGAAAGTAAGGGTAGGGATGGGATAGATACCAGTAGTGAATGAATTTTCGGATATATTTCGGGAAGAATTACCAGGACTTCCACCGGATAGAGATGTCGAATTTGTTATAGATTTAGTACCGGGAACGACCCCGATTTCAAAAGCCCCATACAGAATGGCACCGGCAGAGATGAAGGAGCTGATGGTACAGTTGCAGGAATTATTGGATAGAAAGTATATTCAACTGAGTGTGTCTCCTTGGGGAGCACCAATTTTATTTGTGAAAAAGAAAGACGGATCGATGAGGCTTTGTATCGACTATCGAGAGTTGAACAAAGTGACGATCAAGAACAAGTATCCGTTACCTAGGATAGATGATCTGTTCGATCAGTTTAAGGGAGCGAGGTATTTTTCCAAGATCGATTTGAGGACGGGATATCACCAGTTGAAGGTGAGAAAGGAAGATGTTCCTAAGACAGCATTCAGGACTCGTTACGGTAACTACGAGTTTCTGGTGATGTCATTTGGATTAACGAACGCGCCGACGACATTTATGGATATGATGAATCAGGTATTCAAGAAATACTTAGATAAATTCGTAGTCGTGTTCATAGATGATATCCTGATCTATTCCAAGACTCAGGAGGATCATGCGAAACACTTAAGGTTGGTATTGGAGGCATTGAGGAAGGATAAGTTATACGCAAAATTTTCAAAGTGCGAGTTTTGGTTGGAGAAAGTTCAATTTTTGGGTCACGTGGTCGACAAGGACGGAATCTTCGTGGATCCAGCAAAGGTAGAAGCGGTACAAAATTGGGAACAACCAAAGACGCCAACTAAAGTAAGAAGTTTCTTAGGACTGGCAGGCTATTACAGACGGTTCATTCAAGATTTTTCGAAGAAAGCAGGAACGTTGACGAATTTAACGAAGAAGTCTGTAAAATTTATCTAGACAGAGAAGTGTGAAGAAAGTTTTCGGGAGCTTAAGAAAAGATTGAGTGAGGCACCGGTGTTGTCTTTACTAGAAGATACTGGTGATTTTGTAATTTTCAGTGATGCGTCGCACAAAAAAGACTTGGCTGTGTGCTTATGCAACATGGCAAAGTTATTGCGTACGCGTCACGTCAGTTGAAGGATTACGAAAAAGGATATCCTACCCATGACCTGGAATTGGCAGCGGTAGTATTTGCCCTGAAGATTTGGAGGCACTATTTATATGGTGTAAAGTGTGAAATATGCACGGACCATAAAAGTCTGAAGAATATCTTCACGCAGAAGGAGTTGAATATGAGACAGAGAAGATGGTTGGAACTAATAAAGGATTACGATTGCGACATCTTATATCATCCGGGGAAAGCTAAATTGGTCTCAGATGCGCTAAGCAGAAAGGGCAGTGGTAGGTTGGCAATGCTAACGGCTCAAGAGGAGTTGATTAAGAAAATGGCCAGTTTGGAACTCGAGGTAAAGAGTTCGAGTGAGTCAGATGAGAAGTTGTTCGCAATGGAGGTTCGACCGACTCTATTGGACAAAATCAAGGAAGAACAAAGCAGCGATGAAGAATGCGAGAAGGTGAGGAAAAGAATTTCAGATGGAGAGGAGCTTAAGTTCAATGTGGTTGGTGATGGATTATTAAGATTTGAGAGGAGAATTTGGGTGCCAGCAGTAGCTGAGCTAAAAGAAGAAATTTTACAGGAAGCTCATAATTCAAGTTACTCAATCCACCCGGGAAGCATAAAGATGTATCAGGATCTTCGCCAACATTATTGGTGGCCCAATATGAAGAGAGAAGTGGCAAAGTGCGTCAGCAGGTGTTTGACAAGCTAGAGAGTTAAGGCGGAACATCAGAGACCGAGAGGGTTACTTCAACCTTTAGAAATTCTGGAATGGAAATGGGAGCATATCACGATGGACTTCGTGGTAGGACTTCCAAATACACAGAAGGGTTACGATGCAGTTTGGGTAATCGTTGATCGATTGACCAAGTCAGCGTATTTCTTGCCAATCAAGATCAAATATACCTTGGATCAGTTGGCAAAGCTTTATATCAAGGAGATCGTTTCCAGGCACGGTGTACCTGTATCAATTATGTTAGACGAAATCCGCGGTTCACAGCTAATTTTTGGAAAAGCTTTCAAGAACGCATGGGAACGCAACTGAGGTTGAGCACCACGTATCATCCTCAAACAGACGGGCAGAGTGAAAGAACTATTCAAACATTGGAGGACATGCTGAGAGCATGTGTTATGGACTTCAAAGGAAGCTGGGATGACCACCTACCGTTGGTGGAATTTGTATACAACAACAGTTACCATGCGAGCATCGGGATGCCACCTTATGAAGCTGTATATGGAAGGAAATGTAGAACGCCATTTTGCTGGGATGAAGTGGGAGAACGACAATTGCTAGGGCCAGAATTAGTGCAGCAAACTGCAAATGTGATCAAAACGATACGAGCGAGATTAGTGACAGCTCAGGATCGACAGAAGAAATATGCTGATCAACATCGGCAACAACGAGACTTCGACGTCGGCACTTATGTGTTTCTGAAGGTTTCACCTTGGAAAGGGAAAATGAGGTTTGGGAAGAAGGGAAAATTTAGTCCCAGATTCGTAGGACCCTTTGAAGTGTTAAGGCGAGTCGGTGAGGTAGCTTATGCAATAGCTTTACCTCTGGAGTTAGAACATATACACAACGTGTTCCACGTATCAGTTTTACGACCCTATAAGCAGGATTACAAGCTTGTCATAGAGTATGAACCCATCCAATTTGAAAAGGACTTAACCTATGAAGAGGTTCTAGTACAGATAATTGATAGAAAAGAACAAGTGTTAAGAAATAAGATAATACCTTCTTTTAAGGTAGTATGGAGGAATCACAATGCTGAAGAGGCTACGTGGGAACTCGAGGAGAAAATGATGAAAAATTATCCTAGTCTTTTTGTTTGATCTGTAATGATTCCGGGGACGGAATCCTTATAAGGGAGGGTGAATGTAATATCCGAGATTTTGTATTTAATTTAATAATTATTAATAAATGAATTTATGTGAAACTTTTGTGTGATTTCTTTTATTAGATGTATATGTGTTATACATACATGTGTTATTTTGTGATATGTTATGAGGAGTGTTTAAATGGTTGGTTCAGTTTAATTCAACTATTTAAATTGGTTAAGTATGGAATTAATTCTATTAATTTCGTGAGATGGCTTTAAAGTATGAGTTTGAGTTCGGAGCGGAATTTAGAGACGCGGACTGCGTATTTGAGTCCGGAACGTCGAAATTAGTCAGGATAGATTGTAACCACGAAAATGTGTCACAGTTAACTTTTTGGTCAAAGTCAACCGGTTGACTTTTTCGGGTAAAAAGTCAACTACAAAATTTTGGAGATGAATTGGACGAAACGGATAGTCCCATGACGTCCGGAACGTCGACTTTAGTAAGAATCGATATAAGTATCGCAACGTTCGGCTACGGAGGGCAAAATGGTCAAAACGGTTATTTAATTGATTAAATAATTAGATTAATAATATTTTATTTAAGTAGTTGCAGCAGCTGGGGGGTCCATGTGACCAGCAAATGGGGACAAGGAGGGAGAGTATATACGTATATAGCAACAAGGAAGGAGAAAGGAGTTAATTTATTTCTTTAAATCAAACTCTTCATTTTCTTAACTCCTCCTCCATAACTAAACTATTGAATTATAAGCATTATATACATATAACTGAATGATTTGGGAGATGGAAAGGGGCTGGGGAAAATCAATTTCCATCACATAATGTATATACATTCCAATCCAAGTCTCTGCTCTTCTTTATTTGGATAAAATACACTCGAGAGAGAAAAGAGGGAATTGAAAGTGAGAGCTTGAGAGTCTTGACGAATTCTGGAGGATTGCTTGAGGTTTAACAAACAAAGGGGGGAGGAACATCCGATTAACCAACAAGGAATTCTTCAAAAGGTAACTCCATGAACCCATCTCGGTTTACTTATTGGAAATGAGTAAAAAATGCATGAAGGTTGGGTAAATAGATTGTTTGTGGCTATATGTTGATATGTTGACGTTAAGTATTGATGTTAGGTTATAAAGAACGAAAGTTCTGGTTTAATTCATGGCTCTTATACATTGAATCGTGTGAATTTATGCCATGCATGCTAAGTGTTTGCTAAAATGCCTCTTAGATGTCAATTTGTTCAAATTATGGTAATTTAGTGAGTTTGATTGTTGTAACATGTGTATATATGTAAGTATGTGTGGTCTGTACAGTAGGAATCAACCCCATGCATGCTAGAATCAAAATCATGATTTTGTCAAAGTTGGTTAGAAAGTGAAATCTGTGATTTTTGGTTTTTTCGGAGCCTTGGATTCATGGGTTCTGTGACCCGATTTGAGTATGTAGGAATTTTATAAAATACTATGTAGTATCATGTACAACCTGTCCAAATTTCAAAGGAAGCGAAGTTATATTGAGCAAGATATGAAAATCGTTAGCTAGCATGTTGATAAAAAAATCTATAGAATTCTGTAAATTTCCAGAAATTTTCCAAGTATAAAACCTATTCTGGCACGCTTTTCAAGGCAGCCAGTTTGTGGTCCTAACATGCTAGTTTCTGGGATGTAATATTTTTGTAAAATACTATGCTATATGAAGTATGTTGTGTCCAAGTTTCATGGTCATATCATGCATGGTTTAATCGAAATTAATTGGCAAAGTGGGCTGCTCGAGCTGCAAAAGTTTTTGGGCAACGAAGAGCAGCGCAGCTGCGCCGCTCATCAGGCTTGTGCTTGCGCAGCTGCGCCGATCCGGGTCGGTCCAGGTCGGGTCTGATCCGGGTCAGGTCAGGTCGGGTCGGTCCGGGTCAGAAAAATGCCAGAAACTTATTTTGCTCAGAATCTCATATCGAACCACTTTACTTATATGATGCAGCATGTTATGTGATTGAATGGTATGTTAAGAGAATATGTGTTAGTTAATAACTTAATTTAAATAAAAGGAAACCATTTTCTTTCGAATTAGAGTTCAAGCACCTAATTGCTTAACGTGACATATATGAATAGGTTACGTGAAGGTTAATTGCTAGCTTTAGCGATAGCAGACGTATCAGGCAAGTTTCTTATCCTATTTTTCATTGAGAAATTAATCAATCCTTATTCATTTGATTTCAACGAGGGTAAGTTCGGACTTGTGATTATTTAAATATTCATGCAAGTTCCTTTGACGCAAAGTTCTACAACTTCAATTATCTTGCAAGTTTTATTGCTGTTTATTCAGTTATTAATTCAACTGCTATGCTTTAAAGTTCTATCGATTTAAAAGAACTGTTTTCAAGTATGCTTTCTAGCTTTTGTTCAGCTAGAGATTATTGATGACAAATGATTCAATTCAAATCGTTTGAAGCTATTTAAAGTTTACCAATCCAAATTGTTTTGGTACGGTCTCGCATGAATACTAAGATGAACAACCCGAATAAACGGGCAAACAGATGTCAGGCATATAGTCCCATTTATGCTTATGCAATTTAAACTTGATACTTGTGCACAATGTAGGGTACAATAGGCTGATCACCTGAAGTACTTGCAGAGACCGTTTGCAATCTATTTGATTGTTAAACCGTCTGATGGTTTTCGATGAAATAAAGTAACGTTCAGGGTATTTAACACCCCTTAGTATGATATTAAGAATTCTTCAACTCCTATTCTGGATATTCCTGTTTAAAACTTGATAATTCTTTCAACTGTTATAGCTATTCAGATGTTTTTACTCATGATGTATATTTTCAAACTACTTTATATACTTGCTGGGCAATTTGTGCTCATTCTTGCTTAAACCTTTCAGTTAAGGATGAGAAGGCTGAGTGCTCGGGCAAGGACAAGGGAAAATCTAAGATGAAATGATGCTAGTTACCTTATGTAATAAGTTTATATTTCTGCATATGATGTAATGTAGCGATAAATGCTAAGTTTGAGTTTCAGTTTAGTTAAGGTTGTAAAGACTTGGGATTTCATTTGAATAAGTATGTAATAGTTACTACTATTATTATTGTTGTTGGATTTTACACAAAGAGATGATGATGTATGTTGTATCGTGAGCACCATGTCCTGTACTCGATGTTACGCGGATTTGGGGGCGTCACATCCCCTTCCAGGGAGACACTTAAGAAATACAAAACTACCAACTTCAAAATCTTTATTTTGACAATGTTAATTTGCGTATTTCTTTTGTTGATTTTGAGCTGCTACTAATCCAGCTCTTATTGTCTTCACAACGTGTGCCATTCGCCTTACTGAATTCGGTCCCAAAAGTCGTCGTTCTCCGACCTCATCCCAGCATAGCAGTGTTCTGCACTTTCTTCCGTAGAGAGCTTCGTACGGTGGCATACCGATACTCGCATGATAACTATTATTATAAGCGAATTCTACTAAGGGTAAGTGATCATCCTAGTTACCTTTGATTACGCAAACTCTAAGCATGTCTGCCATACTCGCATGATTACACAAGCTCTAAGCATGTCTTCTAACGTTTGTATTGTTTGTTCGCTCTGCCGTTGGTTTGAATATGATAAGCAGTACTCTGCCTCAACTGTGTTCCCATTCTTTTCTGCAAGCTCTTCCAAAACTTTGATGTGGAGCTCGGGTTTTGACCGAAAATAATTGAAACCGATATTTTGTGTCACAAAACAATTTCCTTTACGTATAATTTTGCTAATTAATTTAAATTGAATCGAATATTTATTAGTAGAAAGTTGGTCAGTCTTTTTCAATCGATCGGCGTACTCTACAACTTCTCGTCTCATATGGGGCCACCAAAAGTGTCATCAAAGATCCCAGTACATTTTCGTGCTTCTTGGGTGAACAAAATATGCTAAATTATATGCCTCATGAAAACTCTTATCTCGCAATTTAGTTACTACTGGCTCTCACACTTGATCTTCAAATCTCAAGATACCATTGTTATCTCTTCTGAACTTTTCATCTTTATTTCTTCTATCCTTCTCTTTACCTTCTCGCACTTTTCATCTTTTTCTTGTGATTCCTTTACTCTATCTAACAATGTCAGACAAGCCTCCATTACAATACTTCCCTTTGGACTCTCTGGGTCCCTTCACTTCTTTTTCCAATCTCTCCATCTTTCTGATTAGCTCCTCTTGAGCTATCGACTTGAATAATTTTTCCATTCTCTTTTTTCTACTTAACATGTCGGCTACTACGTTCGCCTTTTCCGGGTGATAAAGAATTTTGCAGTGGTAGTCTTTGATTAGTTCCAACCACCACCTTTGTCGAATGTTTAATTTCTTTAGTGTGAAGATATATTTCAAACTCTTGTGGTCCGTATATATCTCACATTTCTCCCCATATAGGTAATGCCTCCAGATTTCCAACGCAAAACTACCGCCGCTAACTCCAAGTCATGGGTAGGGTATCGCTTCTCGTAGTCCTTCAACTTTCTGATGCATACGCAATGACCTTGCCATGTTGCATCAGGACACAGCCAAGACCTTTGTGCGACGCATCACTATACTCCTCAAAACCTCCCATATTATCTGGTAAGGATAATACAGGCGCCTCGCTCAACCTCTTCTTCAACTCCTTGAAACTTTCTTTGCACTTCTCTGTCCAAATAAACTTCACCGTCTTCCTCGTTAGGTTGGTCTACGGGATCACTATCTTAGAGAAATTTGGGGATAAATCTTCGATAGTACCCAGCTAACCCTAAGAAACTTCATACTTCCGTCAGCATCTTCGACTGCTCCCAATTACTTACCACCTTCACCTTTGCCGGATCTGACATACCCTAAAACTAACCTTCTCCATTCAAAATTTGCACTTCAAAATTTCATGCACATCTTCACCTTTCTCAATGCTTCTAATACTCTCTTCAGATGTTTAGTGTGCTCTTCCTAGATCTTGTCATCTATTCTTGGTAAAGGATATCTATTCTTAATTGTCACTTTGTTCAACTCTTGATAGTTGATACAAAGCCTTCTCGATCCATCCTTCTCCTTGACAAACAACATTGGTGCTCCCTAAGGAGACACACTCGGCTGAATATATCCTTTATCTAATATTTTTTTTGTAGTTGTATTATTAATTCCTCTATTTCTACTGGTGCCATAAGATATGGGGCTTTCAAAATCGGTGCAGTTCCCGGTACTAAATCTATTACGAATTTATTTTCTCTATTTGGTGGAAGGCCGGGCAGATCTTCTGGGAATACGTCTTGAAATTCTCTTTCTACTGATACATTTTTTATTTCTACTCCCGTTCTCATAGTATCTACAATAAAGGTTAAATAATCTATACCTCTTTTTCTTAACAATTTCTTGGCTTGCATCATCACAAGACAACACGATTGTTTAAGTGACGAGCCACTATAAAACACTACCTTAGACCGGTTTGGAGTCTGAAGGTTCACACTTTTCTTCTGAAAGTTAATTATCGCAGCATGGTTATGTAACAAGTCCATTCCTAGTATCCCATTAAACTCTCCAAATTTTATCGAAATCAAGTCTATGCTTAGTTTATGTCCCCTAATTTCTGCGCAACAATTACGGTAATCGAATTTTACGGGGATTACTTCCTTATTCGTAACGTCTATGTTCAAAGGATCTCCTAATCGTTCTTGGGGTAACTTAGTCGTTTCGTAATTCTTCAGACACAAAGGGAAAGGGACAGGTAGCACCCGAATTAGATAATATATACACATTTATATTATTGATTAGGACAGCACCTGACATCACGACTCAGAACGCCACTGCATCATGTACCATAATGTTAGTCGTACGTGTTATTGGTTCACTCGATTGAGCTAGTTCGATTATCGTTAGCTTCCCGCTATGGCTTTCCTTGTTGCCGTATTCTTCCTTCCTTCCTTTCTTTGGGCAATTCTTAACTTGATGATATGTTGACCTACAAGCGAAGCATCCTTCGATCTTCTTCGGGTTTGGGCAATTCGGCGAAATATGCCCCTCTTGGCCACAGTTATAGCAAATGCCTCGTCCCTTCCAGCACTCTCCTTGATGAATCTTTCCACATTTTGGGAAAGCCTTGTTCTTTTTCTTGAGTCCTTCCTGGTGACTTCCTGTCGGATTGTTGTTGTCCTGTCTTCTTTTGTTTCCGTTTCTCTCCTTGTTTGTTTTCTTCTGCCAATTACGTACTTGACGTTCATCAGATCCATACGCAAAACACTCTTTGATTTTCTCCTACCTAGGACAGTTAGGAGATATATGACCCTTCTCATCGCACTTATAACACACATGTTTTTCTTTCAAACACGCTCTAATGTGGTTCTTTCTACATTCCTTACAGGCTCCTACCCTCTTCTTCCGTGGTTGTCCTTCTCCTCTTATATATTTAGCCTCATTCCACTTCCTCTTGAAATTCTTACTGCTACCACTACTACTCTCTTCCACCCAACATTCTTCCATTTTCTTTGAAATATTAACCTCTCCTCCCTTAGTCAAATAAATTTCTTTTCCTACCTTTGAAATATTTGTCTGTCTCTTTCTAAAATTATTAATTCCTTCTTCAAAAGCACCTACTATAAGATTTACCAATTGTTGCAGTGGTTCCTGATTCAATTCCCTATCTCCATTCTCTGTCGTTTGACGAGTCTCTCCTCCTTTGGGTATCGACATTTTTGTATAAAAATAAAACTGTATTATCACCTCTTTGTTAAAAATCTAATACTTCTTAATACTTCTTAAGACGTATAAGTTTTATTGTTATTCTCTCCCTAGTCACTATTTAACAAAATCTGATCACTACGAGCACGTTTAATAAAAACATACCACATGAAAACACATCACATCGTATAGCATTTTGCTAGTTTCATTACATACCCCTCTCGGGTAATACTAAAGCTGGGGTTAAAAAGATACTTTCCTAAAATTGGGATTTACAACAACTGTTCCACATCTATTGTATCACTTCGCGACACTTATTCTAATAACTACCTAACTACCTTTCCTTTCACTATGTCTGCATCTACTAATTACTAATCTGAAGGTCTAGAACTTCACCTTCAACTATTGTATCTTATTTTTCATTTTAAAGTAACTCACACATACCTCAATCCTGAAAGAAAACTTTCACCGTGGATTTCTACTTAGATTCTGACTCCACTTATGACTCCATCTCCTCCTAGGTTAGGGTTACTGTCGAAAAAGGCTCAACTACAAGGGGTGGTTTGGACATCACATGTATATTAGGTGGTTCCTCCTCCATGGTCCTACAAGATTTACCTATCTCTGACATCCCTGATCACAACCCAATAAACTCCAATAGTATATTCAAATAAAACTTAATTTTATTGTATGGAATGAAAATGTATTTCATAACGCTACTAGCTCTCTAAGAAACTCTACATGAGTTTTATCTCCTTTTATTCTCTAAATTTCTTCCAAGTTTATAGCCTAAGGACTCTCGCTCCAAAGGTTTACAACCTACAGCTTTGATACCAACCTGTAACGCCCCCTATAACGAATGAGAATTTTAATATATTAATTTTAATATTTATTGAATTAAATAAATATTTTAATTGATTTATTGAGTTAAATAAGTAAATTATGTGGTTGTTGTGGAGTAGTTTAATTAAGTGTAATATAGTGATTAAATGAATATTTAATATTTAATTTAATTGGTGTATATTAATTTTATGGTATAGTCTAATTTAATTGAGATAATTAAATTAGATGAAGTTTATGTGATAATTGTTACATGAAATTATAATTAACGAGTAATTATAATTGTTATATGGCATTTTTATGTGGTTAATTGATGTTAGCTTTTAATTAATTAAGTTAGAATGTTAAAGATTTAATTAATTAAAGTGTAACATTAAAAATATGTCCTAAATGATTTATTAAAAGAATAAAAAGGGTTTTTAAATTAGTTTTACAAAACAAGGCCCTTGCACCTCTTTTAACTCTGTTTTACCAAACATGGCCTTAACTACTAAAAAGCTAGTTTTAAAATAAAGTTGTTTTGCCAAACAAGCCTTATGGCTTTTAAAATTCAAAAATTATAACTTATATATTAAATGACAATTATATGATATTAATATATGTATTAAGTTATCAGTTATACATGTTATATAATTATATGTATAATATGTATATTATATTATATCAGTATAATATACGTTAGTAAGTTAGTCTGTTAGAAAAAAAAGAGAAAGAACAGAGAAAAAATAGAGAGAAAAGAGAGAAGAAGAAAGAAAGAAGAAAGAAAGAAGAAGGAGGAGGAAATTGTTAATCAAACATACAATCATCACCATCTTCACATTTCTCTATTAAATAAACAAAGGTATAATTTCTAAAACTTACAGTTTTAAAATTGTATTTCATATTTTTCGTATTTTCATTCTTTATAAACATGAAATTTATGAAAAATTGTATGAACGTGAATTGTTTATGCAATCTATGTTATAAACATGCTTATATATGAATTGTATGCATAATTAGATAGTTTAATTCATGTAAACATGATGAACATGAAGAATTTATTTTCATCAAAAGTTGCAGTAAAGTAGTTTTGATGATTAGCTCTTTCAAAATCAAAATTTATGTTCTATGGTATATTGTTGTGGAAATTGATTGTAGTTTATGTTAATATGTGGAGAAACGAATTTAATATGTTTAGAATCATGTGAATTGGTTTTAAAAATAAATTTACAGTGTTCAATTTCATCAAGAACACTGAAAATGGTATTTTCTCCAATTTTTACAAAATTAAGAGTTTTAAATTAGGTGTTTTGATGTCTATATGTGTTAGAACATGTTAGAATCATGTACTGTTATTGTTTATGTGAATTGGTTTGACTAACTTCAGAAATTGATGTGAAATTGATATGGAGAAATAAGCCAAATTTACTTTTTCTCTGCAAAGTTCGCGAACTGTCAGACTGGTCTACGCAGTGGCGTGGCCGCGCCGCTCCCAAGGCCATTTGGAGCGCGGCCTAGCTGGTCCTGTAGTTTGTGCAGAAAGCCAATTTTAAAATATAAAAATTATAAGATTTATTATGTAATAAATTATTAAGCATGTTGATAAAATTAAAATGCTAATTGGACAGTAATGAATTAAATTAATAAAATATAATATGTAATTATAATTTGAATAATTATAATTAAGGAAAATGTGTAATGTAAATTATAAATTGTTAATTATAATTTAATTAGCGCATGAATTGAAATTAATTATTTATAATCAAAGTAATTATTTAATTTAAATTATAATTGGTTTAAATTATAATTAAATTAATATAAATGCATAAATTTAGTTTGATTAATTTTAATCAAAGTATATGTTTAAATTAAATTATAATTTTATTTATGTAAAATGTAAAATAATTTGATAAATTAAAATTAAAATGAATGAGTAATTTAAATTATAATTTGTTTAATTATAATTTAATTAATGTAAGATGCAATTATAATTTGATTTAATTATAATTAAAATGAACTGTTTAATTTAAATTATAATTTGTTTAAATTATAATTTAATTAAAATGAGTACATAATTATTATTTGATTAATTATGTGAACATGTGATGTGATTAATTATGAGATAATTAATTATTAATTAAAGAGGAATGAGTTAACCTAATGAGTTAACTAATTATGTGAATTAGTTATGTGATAACTAATTTAGATTATTATGGTTAAATATATATATGTATAGGATTTATTAAAGAACGTGAGTTGTAACTGTAGCTTGCGCTTGAGGCAAGTTTTCTAAACTCAAACTTGTTATTGTTATACAAGTGTTTTAAATTCAAATATTTATTGTATTTGAGATTGTCCTTTTTATTTCTGCAATGGACAAGTACTTATTTAAAGTTCATGAAATTATTGAAGTGACCTTGACTTAATTGTTCAAGGAAGGTCTATCCTATTTTTATATGCTTTAAGTTTAAATTCTAAAGCATAAGTTATTTAATAATTCGTTATTATTGAATTATTCTTGATTATTGTGAGTCGATTCAACTACTCCTTAGTTGATGATAGTTGAAACTCTAAATTTTCTTTTAGCTATGCAAGCCAAACTTTCTTTGGTGCGGACTTGTATTCAAATACTGAGATGAACCACCCTATTAATTAGGGGGTTACTATGCGAAAGCGTTAAATGTTTGTGCACAATACATGGTACGAAGAGTTGATCTCCCTAAGTACGAGTTAAGATTCTATAGTCTATATGACTGCTAAAGATTTTAAATAGAAATGTTTATAACCTAGGACAAAGTTCAAGGTCTTACGACCCTCAGATGATTTCAATATTCAAGATTCTAAACATAGAAGAAAGAATTATTATTCAATTCTTTATGAAAGAAAAATTATTCAAATCTATTGAAACTATTCAGTTATGTTATATTATTGATATTTCTAGTGAGCTTTCGTTTGCTCACTCTTGCAATTTAAATAACCATTGCAGCTAAAGTTGAAAGATTATTCAATTCTTTATGAAAGAAAAATTATTCAAATCTATTGAAACTATTCAGTTATATTATATTATTGATATTTCTAGTGAGCTTTCGTTTGCTCACTCTTGCAATTTAAATAACCATTGCAGCTAAAGTTGAAAGTGCTGACGCTCCATCAACGATTAAAGTGAAAGGCAAGATGAATAAGTGAAGACTTGTTATCTTTTGATGTTGATTGTAATAAGACTTTATGTTATATTTCTATTTCTGCATTATTATTTATGTTAAGGTTAGATAAACCCTGGGACGATTTTGGATAGGGTTGTAATTCCTTTTTAAGGAAGATTTTATTATTTATTCAAGGTTGTAATTTATTTTACATTCCTTATTATAGGTAGATGTATGTTTTATTTATAAAGTGAACACCAAATCGTGTGGAAATGAAGTACCCGAATTTGGGGTTGTCACGGGGTTGTATCAAAGCTTTAGGTTATGAACCTTAGGTGGGGGAAAAACCTTAGGTAGTAGCCTTATAGGAAGATCAAAAAGATAGATGATAGCTAAAGATAATAAACTACCTTATGTGTTATGTGTTTATGCTTTAGTATTCAAAAGTGTCGATCGATATCACGTAATAATTAAACTTTAAAATTCTTTTATCAGGATGGCGAACATTGGAGAGTCCAATTAGGCTAGAGAGGAGTTAGCTCAGGTTCCTAGAGAGGAGGAGCCCCGAGACATCCATGTTGTCTGGGAGCAGTTGGTTAGGAGAGAGCCATCTCCAGTGATCACCGTAGCTGGTCGGGAGCATGAGCTGACACCTATTCCAGAGGAAGAGGACAAGGATGAGTCAGAGGAGGAAGAGGATCCACTCACTCTAGTAGTGCTGAGATGTATGAGGCGATCTACGACCGTAACGTGGAGCTTCAGGAGCTGGTGGACGAGAGTCAGACTACCATCTAAGCAGCGGGATGAGACTATCGAGGAGATGGATAGTGAGCTAGGAAACGTGCAGTGGAAGCTAATTCACGCGGAGAGTGATAGAGACGAGGCACGGGCCAAACTAGTGAAGCTGAAGCCAGACATCCAGGAGGAGTCAACAAAGCGTGCCAGAGCGGAAGAAACAGGCTTGAGGGCTATTCAACGAGCCAACCGAGCTGAAGTCGAGGATGAAGCCAAGAGAGCCAAGCTGAGGGAAATAGAATATGCATTCCACACGGCTATAGATAGAGCACAGGATCGTGTCTTCTATTACCCAGCTCAGTTCCAAGGTTTACCCTTGTACGTGGTGGACCGAAGAACGGTGTTTCGGGTGATGGAGGAAGAACGCAGAGAGGCTGTGCGACGTCTTAACATGCCTAGACAGTAGAATCTTTAATTATGTGTTGCTTTATTCATAAATAAATGTAAATCCCATAATTGAGATAATAATGGGATGAGATAATAATGTAATCCTACAACTTGTTTCAGTTCAGGAAAGATGATGTAAATAGCAGAGATGCTATCTATTCTATATTTTTAAAACTATGTATGAATGAATAAAAGAAGTTTATTGACGTGCTATGTGTTCTATGTGAACTGAGTTATTTAAATGTTTAAAGTTAAACTGGAATAATTAAGAAATGAGTAAGGTAGCTAATAAGAATATTTCTTAACAAAAAATGTCTCCTAAAGAAGACCTACACGACAAAACCCCGAGGGTTCGACGAACAATAATAACAACAATAATGATGGGAGGAATCCCAATTCAGTTCAGCAGTTGGTGAACCTGATGACGGGAGCACTTGCTAATCAGCCGCAAGTGCAGGGCACAACTTTCAAAGAGTTTAAGGCAGTAGGACCACCGGAGTTCAAGGGATCGGTAAACCCGATAGATGCCCTGGACTTGGGTAATGAAGATGGAGAAGGTCTTCGAAGTGGATAGGGTTAGCGAAGACCAGAAGATGACATTCGCGACTTTCATGTTGAAGTCGGATGCTAGCTTCTGGTGGCAAGCCAACAAGACCAGAGAGGGGGAAGGAGTGATACCATGGGAACGTTTTAAAGAGATGTTCTTTGAAATGTACTTCCCCGTTAGCTCGCAGGACCAGATGGAGGTCCTATTTTTAGAGCTTAAGCAAGGAGGAATGTCGGTGTCGGAGTATGCCACAAAGTTTAACGAGCTGGCCAGGTTCGCTATGTACCAGGTCAGTACCGATGCTAGGAAAGTGAGGAGATTTTAGCAGGGACTGAAGCCCTGGCTCTACAGTAATGTCTCCATGTTCTGGCCAAATATATTTGCAGCTGTGCTAGAAAAGGCCATTCTCGCTGAAGGAGGGATCGACGTCGTGACCAAGTTCAATCAGGAAAAGAAGAAGAAGAATGAGACAGAAACCAAGGCTGGTGGTAGCGGGCCTATCAACCAAAAAAGGAAATGGAACGACAACACCTCTGCTGGGAGTCAACAGGGAAGCCAGCAAAAGAGGAAGCTCGAAGCATGTGCTACATGCGGGAAGAATCACACTGGAGTGTGCTTGAGGGGGAAGCGGGTGTGCTTCAACTGTGGTCAGGAAGGCCACATTGCGCCAAATTGCCCGAACCCGAAGAAGGGAGCTTTTTACACATGTGGATCCAAGGATCACATGGCCCAAAGTTGCCCTAAGAAGCCAGCTGAGTAGGAAGCTGGGGAAATGGGGGCGACAGCACTTTGGCTATCGCTGCACCACTGCAGGCTGTTCGACCCACTGCCCAGACATTCAATATGACGGTGCAGGATGCTTTGCAGTCAAAGGATATGGTGTCAGGTATTATTCCTGTAAGACTCCAGATTTTATGAAATAAAAGTATTCAATTTTTCTATTTAGTAAATGGTTAAATTGATAAAAGTTTAAAGTTAAATATGCAAATTTTGCAAAGTAAGCAAGTGGTTATAAAATATTCATTGTTGTCGGGGAATATTCGTTTGGTCGTGGAATATTCTTGTTGTCGGAGAATATTCGTACGACGGCGCAGCTATTTGTGGGCCCCCACAACGGAATAACTGTCGGATATAGAAAGCGACAGAAATAACCTTTTTATAAATAACGGTAAAACTGTTAAGGTTAAACTGTTGAAATACCCGGTGGTTAAAATACAGTAATACGCGGTGTTGCACAGTAGCACAGGGTATTGCACAGTATTTTGAATTATTGATTCTTATGTAAGAAAGCACTTACTCAATTATTGTTACAGTAATTACTGTTCAATATTTTATATTATTGACTCAATAATTGCTACGTTGATATTTTATATTATTGACTCAATAATTGTTACATTGATATTTTATTGACTCAATAATTGCTACGTTGCTATTTTATATGATTGATTCAATAATTGCTACAGTTGATATTTTGTATTATTGATTCAATAATTGTCACTGCACAGTATTCCACATTATCAACTCAATAATTCATATTATTTGAATAATATTATTAGATAGCATTATTGACAATGTCTAAGGAAGTTCTGTCTAGGAGGGGTTATTTAATTGCGCGCCAGTAAGGAGAAGTCCTTATCGGAAGGCCCCCTCTTTCTTGGGAACGACCTGGTTGTCAATATTGTAGTTCTGTAATATTATTTGTGAATAATTAATTATTAATTTATATGATAAGGAAATATTTATTTTGTGGATAAAAAAGAAGGAATTAGTGCTGATGTGTTTTTATCAGTATTTTGATGTGGAAAATCATCCGTTTATGAATTTCGGATAATTTATGTTTAGAATTTGAAGAAACTTCCTTCTACAAAGTTGTAGAGAATTAAATTTCCTATTGAAGGACATAGAATTTGTATTTTTCTGACAAAAGGGCTATTTATTATGAATTATTGAAGTTTTGGAAAATAAATATTTTTTTTAAAATGGTGGGCCCCATTTTTGGTTGGTGAAGGCTGATGGCTTTTGGGTCATGAGGCAGCTGGAAATTTTTAAAAATAAAATATTATTTTATTCAAAAGTCTGCTTTGGCATCCTAAGTTTTTCCTATAAATAGGGTGCTTAGGTTATAATTGAAAATCACACCAGAATCAGAAAATTTTCTCTCCATAATATCGAGCGTATTTCTTGTGAGTATTTAGATACTTTGAGTGTTGATAGCAGTGCAAGTTTTCGTCCATATAATATCCGACATTCTAGTCAAAACTACTCTCCAGTTAAGGTAAGGGATGGTAAGGGATGTTATTTTCTTTCGTAAATGATGTTATTCTTTTCAATATCATTATACCAAAATATTGGCATGAATTTTATTATGAAATTCTTACTTTTTCCGTCGTAGTTACTATTCACCTATACGGCACTATTCACGGAAAAATTTAATTTTCTTCTATTTGTCCAAGTTGCTTGTTAAGGTTCCTATCTTTGATTGGATCTAAGTTTTGAGCTTTATTCTTGAATTTTACTCCACAATTGGTTATCAAGTTGACAATTGGATCGTATTCTTATATATAACATTTTTATAATCCGGATGATGAAAATTCTCTTTGATTTGAGTGTAAAGATGAGTAGATTAATGGTATGATCATGACTATGGGTTCTCTTTGGCCAGTAATGCAAAGATGAATTGTTGACTGGTATGATCATGATCATTGATTTTACAATTGAATATCTTTAGCTTAAGTGCAAAGGTGAATTGATCAACATGGTTATAAATGTTGTTTCTATAAATTCTGAAATGATTAGATATTTATTTGGGATGAATATATTTGGCCTGTAGTGCAAAGATGAGCGGTTGATTTGTAAATATCTTTGGCCTGTAGTGCAAAGATGGGTTATTAATAAATATCTTTGGCCTGTAGTATGACTAATTGTTGAATATCTTTGGCTCATAGTGCAAAGATGAATTGATTAGCATGATTATGAACAGGAACTGTGATTTGGTATAACTATAATCTTTGGTGTTTCAGGTAAAGATAGGTGATGAAAATTATCTTCGTCCTGGGTGCGAAGAGGAATTTAGCAACACAATTATGATTATGAATTATTCACATGATTATGAATAGGAACTGTTGATTGATGTTACAGGGATAAAACATTGTTGGTGAACTTTTAACATGGAGAAGATAATAGGCATTATAGTCTATTTGACTCTTCTAATAGATTTCTCGTTCCGCTGTAACTACGGTTGAAAAGTTTTATCATCTACTATATATTATAAATATCTGATTTATTACTAATGAAGACTATTGATAATTTAATTATCTTTAGTCATGATATTCTTTACTAGGCTATTTGTGCTCACCCTTTTGCTTCACAATTCATTTCAGGTAATAAGAGTATAACGGGGTCGAGCAAGGATAACAGGGGAATAGAACGATGGTCTATAGTTGTTGAATTTTTCCATAAAACAGTATGAGAGGAATTATATTGAGAATTTAAAATGTGTGTGCCGTATTTTATACGTCATTTTAACAGTTAATTTTGGTGAACCAAATAGGCTGAGGTGAACCCAACTTTGGAAGTGTGTTTTGCCACTATCATACAAGATATCTAATCACCTACGACTTCGGGTTATCATAAGACATGTTTGTGCACATTCACTTACTGATTATATCTATGAGCACTACCTATATAATATTGGAGTTTGGTTGAAATATAATTCTCAATTGGAGACAATGGAGATAATTATATGGCAAGAGAAGACCCACCATTGGAAAGAAAATGATAGTAACCAAGGATAATTCTCAAGTCATATGATATCTATTATAACTTAGACGCATGGCCTCCCATGTACGAAGGTTTCCTTGAGCATTTTCCAAAGATTTTAATTCCTAAAGCAGTTATTGACTGTACTTTTCTGTAACGTATTATTAATTTGGAGTATGGGCACTGTATTTGTATTGAAACTCACAGTTTAACTGTGGTCGTATTTTGTACGACAGTTTAAAAGTTGAAATTTGAAGATTTATATTTAGAATTTTGTTGAGTGTATTTCGTGGCGACCCAGAATGGGTTGGGTGGATTGGACTTATTTTGGGGGCGTTACAATTCCGGTCAATAGTATAAATACATATGTATTATTTGATTCGGGTGCTACTTGTTCATTCATATCTGATGATTTTGCTAAGACCCTAGACTTACCTAAGGAAGAATTAGTTTATCCCTTGGATATAGAGATTGCGAATAGGGAAGTTATTCCTGTTAGGTTTGTTTACAAGAACTGTAGATCGGACATTAAGGGTCAAGAGTTGAGAGTAGATTTGATTCCGATAAAACTTGGGGTGTGTGACGCCCCCAAAATAGGTTCAATACTCAACCCATTCTGAGTCGCCAAATACATGGTACATAATCCAAATACAATCTTTCATATCAAACGGTCGTGCAAAATACGACCACACAACTGTGAGTGTTAATATAGACATGTAGAAAATATAAACATTCAAACTAAGTCCTCATTACATTTATTATCACACTATTTTAAAGAAAAATAGTAAGGACTTCTAGCAGCTCTAACTCGGACCATCACTCCATTCCTCGACTAGTACCCGCGATATTCTCATTTCCTGAAGAGAACAATGGAAGAAAAGAGTGAGCTCAACTAGCCCCGTAAAGAATATTTTGACTAAGATAATGAAAAACAAATTATCGTTAGCCTTCAATAAATCAGATAAAATATAATGGATAACAAATTTTAGATCTATATTCGCAGCGGAAATAGCAATTCATTAGAAGAGTTAAGCAGAGAATGATGTCTACTATCTTCTTTGATTTAAAAGTCAATCATCAATATTTTATCCCTGTAACATCAATCAATATACATTTTGAATCAAAAATTCATCTTTTGCACTACGAGCCAAAGATATTCATTTGTATCACTAGTTGGTCATGTTCATCTCAACACCTGTCCATCTTTGAACTACGGGCCAAAGATATTCATCAGGTAATCATTCATCTTTGCATTACAGGCCAAAGATATTCATCAAGTAATCATTCATCTTTGCACTACAGGCTAAAGATATTCAGTTATATCACCATTTAGGACTGAAGATGATGAAAAACAATACGAATAACGAATCTAGTGAGATAAAGGACAAATATTAGAGAATTTATCTAGAGTTCAAGAATGAAGATCAAAACCTGGATCCAATCAAAGATGATTTGGAAGAAAAAAAATAATTTTTTTATCGTGAATAGTACCCCGTGAATAGTAACTCGTGAATAGTAACTCTACATGAAAAGATAAAAAAATTTCACAAGAAAGTTCAGACCAATATTTCAGTGAAATGATATTAGATGAAGCACAAAACTTAAGAAATTTATGATCATTTCAGGAATTATAGAAGCAATACTTACCGTAGTAAGTTTAGAGTTAGGAATCTGAAATGAAACAATATACGAAACTGCAATTGGATTTTCATCCGTCAGGCGGTAGTCCGCTCAAAAAGATTATTTTCAGAATTTAATAACAACTGAATACGAAGGGTTATTTACCAAGCATGCAGTAGTCCGTGCAGACAGGTTATTCCCACAGAATAATAAAGAATGGAATAACAACAGGATTTCACCATGCATGCGGTAGTCCGCGTAGACAGGTTATTCCAACAGAATAATAAAAAATGGAATAACAACCCTTACGAGTATTGAAAGAAAATAACTCTTCATGAATACGAAAGAAATAATACCCTTTACCTTAAAAATTTGGAGACTGCACTAGTGCAATAGCAGAATACTCTTCTTCTTTCTCTCTTATTCTCTCTATACTTTCTCTCTCTATAGCTTTAGTGAATTGGTGAGAAATAATGAATAAATGAGCTTCTATTTATAGGCTCGGCAGAGTAAGGGTAAAAAAAATCTTTTCGCCATAATTTATGACATCATCACTTACATCATCGATCCTATGACATCATTGCTTACCTCATCGCTCCGATGACATCCTTGCTTACCTCATCGCTCCGATGACATCATTGTTTGCATCATAAGAGTTCAAATTCATTTTGCACTCTTCCACCTCGTTTAACTTTTATACCATGAATTTACTATAATAATGTTACCATTCTAATTATAAAAATCATACTATTATATAATCACATCATACTACTATAATGTAATATTATAATAATATATTTGAATGAATTATTTTATCAGAAAAGATAAAATACCAACTTTTAACCAATGTCACATGCTAACAATTCCTCCGTTAAAAATCCACATTGAATATATATCAACAATTAATTATTTACAAATAATATTACAGAACTACAATATTGACAACAGGTCGTTCTCAGGCAAGAGGGGGCCTTCCAATAAGGATTTCTCCTTACTGGCGCGCAATTAATCAACCCCTTTCCTAGACTGAACTACCTTAGACATTGTCAATAATGCTATCTAATAATATTATTTAAATAATATGAATTATTGATTTGATAATTTGAAATACTGTGCAATGACAATTATTGAATCACTAATATAAAATAGCAAAGTAGCACTTATTGATATAAAATATCAACTTAGCAAATATTGAACCAATAAAATATTATGCAATTATTGAATCAATAATATAAAATATTGAACAGTAATTGCTTGTACCAATAATTGAGTAAGTGCTTTCCTACATAAGAATCAATAATTTGAAATACTGTGCAATACCGTGTGCTACTATGCAACACCGTGTATTACTGTATTTTAACCACCGGGTATTTCAACAGTACTAGCGGTAACAACTACGCCGTTATTTTATAAAAAGGTTATTTCTGTCGCTTTCTATATCCGACAGTTATTCCGTTGTGGGCCCACAAATGGCTGCGCTGTCGTACGAATATTCCCTGATAACAAGAATATTCCACGACACCAAATGAATATTCCCCGACAACAATGAATATTTTATAACCACTTACTTATTTTGAAATATTTTCATATTTCACCCATAACTTATCACATTTATCAAATCAACACCTTACTATTTCAAAATAATATATAAAGAAATTTAAATCTTTATTCATGAAATTTGGGGTCTTACAACCTCCCCTCCTTATGAAATTTCGTCCTTGAAATTGACGTACGTACCTGGTATGTCGAAGAGTTGAGGATACCTCGCTTTCATTTCTGATTCTAACTCCCAGGTCATTTCCACAATTTCATGGTTTCTCCATAAAACTTTGACTTGAGGTATAACCTTTGAGCGTAGGACATGTTCCTTCTTATCCAAGATCTTGACGGGTACCTCCTCGTACGTTAAATCTTAGGCTATCTCGTCTGGTTTTAATTCAATAATGTGGTTTGGGTCTTTCACATATTTACGTAGTATGGATATGTGAAAAATGTTATGAACACGAGACATGCTTGGAGGTAAAGCGAGTCTATAGGCGGCCACATTTCCTACTCGGTCAAGAATCTCAAATGGACCAATAAATCTTGAATTGAGCTTTCCTCTCTTCCTGAATCTCGTAACTCCTTTCCACGGAGCAACACGTAACAATACATGATCCCCAACATTAAATTCCACGTCCTTTCGATGAAGATCCGCATAACACTTTTGTCGATCCTGTGCCGTTTGTATACGTTGTCAGATCATTTGAATCTTTTCCGTAGTCATACATACTAACTCCGGTCCCAATAATTTTGCTTCACCCACCTCGTCCCAGCATACTGGAGAACGACATTTTCGTCCATACAACGCCTCGAATGGGGCCATGCCTATACTTGCCTGATAACTGTTATTGTAGGAGAATTCCACCAATGGTAGGTACTTATCCCAACTCCCTTTGAAGTCTAGAACACAGAGTCTCAATAGATATTTAAGAGTTTGGATAGTCCTTTCTGATTGCTCGTCCGTTTGTGGATGATATGCTGAACTGAATCGTAAATTTGTGCCCATAGCTTTCTGCAAGCTGACCCAAAATCGTGAAGTGAATCTTAGGTCACGATCCAAAACTATGGATACTGGCATGCCATGCAACCTCATAATCTCATTCACGTACATACGAGCAAGACGTTCAAGGGAATAAGTCTCTCGTATAGGCAAAAAATGAGCAGACTTAGTTAATCTATCGACAATAACCCAAATCGCATATATGCCTTGAGAAACCTTGGGAAGAGCCATAACGAAATCCATGGTAATGTGTTTCCACTTCTATTTTGGAATCTTAAGTGGTTGGCAATGGACCCTTTGGCACTTGATGCTCCGCCTTGATACGTTGACACGTTAAACACCTCGAGATAAACTCCGCGATCTCTCTCTTCATATTGCTCCACCAAAATGTATGTCGAAGATCACGACACATTTTGGTTCTTCTAGGATGGATTGCAAACGGTGTGTTGTGTGCCTCCATCATGATTTTATACTTCAAATCAGAATCGTTAGGAACACAAAGTCTGGAGTTGACACGAAGTATTCCTTCTTCATCGATTCTTGCTTCTGGAATAGCACCTTCTTGCACTTTTTTCTTAATCTTCATCAGCTCTGGGTCTGTAGGTTGAGCATCTTTAACTTTATTAATCAAAGCTAGTTCTACGCGTATACTTGACATCATCATGTGGGTCCCTGGAGTCTTTAACTCTATCTCCATCCTTTGTAAGTCACACAAAATGGGTCATTGTGTTGACAGCATCGCACTTATTCCCGCATATGATCTTCTACTTAACGCGTCTGCTACCACGTTCGCTTTCCAGGATGGTATTAGATGGTATGGTCGTAATCTTTCAACAACTCAAGCCAACGTCGTTGCCGCATGTTGAGTTCTTTCTGGGTGAAGAAATATTTAAGGCTCTTATGATCCATATAGATCTCCACTTTCTCTCCATACAGGTAGTGTCTCTAGATCTTCAATGCGAAAATGATAGCTGCCAACTCTAGATCATGAGTAGGATAATTCCACTCATATTCCTTGAGTTTTCGTGAGGTATAGGCTATGACTTTCCCATGTTGCATGAGAACACATCTTAACCCTTTACCCGAAGCATCGCTGTAAATAACTAATCCATCCAAATCAGATGGTATCGTCAGAACAGGTGCCGAAATGAGTCTCCTCTTGAGCTCTTGAAAGCTCTTCTCGCATTCCTCGTTCCATACGAATTTTGTATCTTTCCGAGTCAGCTGAGTTAATGGAGTAGCAATTCGAGAAAATTCTTCCACGAATCTCCGATAATAACCAGCTAAGCCCAGAAAGCTACGTACTTCAGTCACCGACTTCGGTTGCTCCCAACTTTGTATTGCTTCAATCTTCGTCGGGTCAACAGATACTCCATGTTTTGATACCACGTGCCCAAGGAATGCTACCTCCTCAAGCCAGAACTCGCATTTCTTCAGCTTGGCATATAACTTGTTTTCACAAAGCCTCTGAAGTACCAGCTTCAAGTGGTGCTCATGATCTTCATGGCTTTTGGAATAGATGAGAATGTCATCAATAAAAATAACCACAAACTGATCCAAATATTCCTTGAATACACGGTTCATCATATCCATAAAAACAGCAGGAGCATTAGTCAATCCAAAAGACATGACTAAGAATTCATAATGCCCGTACCGAGTTCTGAAGGCAGTTTTTGGAATATTCTCAGTTTTAATCTTTAACTGATGATATCCAGAACGAAGATCGATCTTTAAAAAAAATTGTGCACCTTGCAACTAGTCGAACAGGTCATCAATACGAGGCAACAGATACTTATTCTTGATTGTGACATGGTTCAACTCCCGATAGTCAATACAAAGTCGCATACTCCCGTCTTTCTTCTTTACAAATAAAACAGGAGCACCCCAAGGAGATGTACTAGGACGTATAAAATTGATGTTTAACAACTCCTGTATTTGGACCTTTAATTCCTGAAGTTCAATAGGAGTCATTTGATATGGGTTTTAGAAATGGGTTTTGTACCGGGTTCAAGGTCAATAAAGAATTCAACTTCACGTTCCGGGGGTAGACCGGAAAGTTCTTCGGGAAATACATCAGGAAACTTATTAACAACAGAAATATCATTCAAACTTGACGTATTCTGGTTTTGATCAGTGGCATGGGCTAAGAAAGCTTGACATCCGTGTTTTAATAAACGAATAGCTTTATGACTTGAAATAACATTGATTGATTTTAGTGGTTTAGTTGTTTGAATTCGCACAATAGGTTGGTTAGGAATATGAAAACTAACAACCTTACGAAAACAATTAATTTTGGCATGATAAGTGGTCAACCAGTCAATTCCTAAAATCACATCAAATGCAAGTATTTTCAAAAAAATAAGATCAACAGGTAGGGTGAGGGTACCAATTTGAATCGAGCAAGATTTGTAAATTGTATATGTAACGAAGGTTTCTCCCAACGGAGTTTCAACAGATAAGTCAAAGTCTAATTTCCCAGGTGTCAAGTTCAAACGTTAAGCACAAGCAGGTGAAATAAAAGAATGGGTAGCACCGGTATCTAATAAAGTGTAAACTTCGCAAGAGTTTATTATCAGCTTACTCGTAATAACCTCATTCGGGTTCCTTTCTTGTTGGGCAGTCACAATAAAAGCTCTTCCAGGAACCACTGACTTTGACTTGTTAGGGATAGCCTTTGGAGTCACCATCCCTGCTGGACTTGGTTTCGCTACAGGTCACACTTGAGCTATGTGCCCTTCCTTTCCACAGTTATAACACACCTTGGATTGTTATGTGCAGTTGGGGCTGATATGTCCCTCTTTCCCGCAATTATAGCATACGACCGGCGGTCGTTCTCCTCCCCTAGAAACAGTTGATGTTGGTGCTACTGTCAATGCTTTCACACTCTCATTATTGTACCTTCTCTTCTTGAAATCTCCCCACGACTCACTTCTTCTATTATCATGGCCACGATTACCACTTGAGTGTTTACCGCTTCTGTCATGATACTTTTCTCCCTGCTGGTTGTCATTGTTCCGATAACTGCTGCCACCGGTACGACCTTGGTTGAGCATAATCATTATCTCGTTCTAATAACTGGGCCCTGTTCACTACATCCGAATATAGAGAAAATTTGTGAGAAATGAGGTATTGATGAATTTTTGGTTTCAAACCTCTAAGAAAAATCTGCGTCATACGTTCCTCATTCTCCACCAAATGAGGTGCAAACCGGGATAACTCCGCTAACTTAGCCTCGTACTGGGACACCGTCATGTTGTTATGTTCAAGTTTGATAAATTCTACCTCCTTCATATGATGAATACTTTCTAGAAAGTACTTGTCATTGAATAGTTTCTGGAACTCTTCCCAAGACATCTTGAGTGCGGTAGGCTGGGTACGCTTCACAGATTCTCACCAATAATCTGCCTCTCCACGGAACATAAACATGGCGAATGGAACCTTCTGTTCCTCCGTGCCTCTCAAGACATCAAATATCTTGGTAATTTGCTTAATCCAATTTTCTGCCTTGATTGGATCTGGCTTTCCCTGAAACTCTGGTGATCCCAACTCTTTAAACTGCTTGGCAGTGACAAGCCGTGAGTTGTTATTTCCACCTGTATTATGAACACGAGTCTCCCTCGTCTGGTTTTGCATGAACTGCAAAAAGCTTCTAAACATCCCATCGTTTGATCGGTGGTGTCGTTTTCAGAAGGAATATTGCCTTCTTGTTGCACGTTCTCGTGGTTGGTGATTAAAGGTATCTCAATGGTCTCATTCACTCCATTGTTTAGATTTTCAGCTGCCATTCTTAAATACTGCCACAAAACAAGGGTTAATCAAACAAATTAACATATCACGTATTAACCCTATGTTCCAAATGACCAATTAAATACCAAATAAGCTTAGGTAGGACACACACTAGCGAAGGATTTTACTCGTCTCTCCCCTCCTAGTTCTATTCCCAGATCTCCGCCAGAAATCATATCCCTAAGCTCTGATACCAACTGTGACGCCCCCAAAATAGGTTCAATACTCAACCCATTCTGAGTCGCCAACAGAATCCAAATACAATCTTTCATATCAAACGGTCGTGCAAAATACGACCACACAACTGTGAGTGTCAATACAGACATGTAGAAAATATAAACATTCAAACTAAGTCCTCATTACATTTATTATCACAATATTTTAAAAAAAATAGTGAGGACTTCTATAGCTCTAACTCGGACCATCACTCCATTCCCCGACTAGTACCCGCGATATTCTCATTTCCTGGAGAGAACAATGGAAGAAAAGGGTGAGCTCAACTAGCCCAGTAAAGAATATTATGACTAAGATAATGAAAAATAAATTATCGTTAGCCTTCAATAAATCAAATAAAATATTATGGAAAATAAATTTTAGATCAATATTCGCAGCGAAAATAACAATTCATTAGAAGAGTTAAGTAGAGAATGATGTCTACTATCTTCTTTGATTTAAAAGTCTATCATCAATATTTTATCCCTGTAACATCAATCAATATACATTTCGAATCAAATATTCATCTTTTGTACTACGGGCCAAAGATATTCATTTGTATCACCAGTTGGTCATATTCATCTCAACACCTGTCCATCTTTGCACTACGGGCCAAAGATATTCATCAGGTAATCATTCATCTTTGCACTACAGGCTAAAGATATTCATCAAGTAATCATTCATCTTTGCACTACAGGCCAAAGATATTCAGTTATATCACCATTTAGGACTGAGAATGATGAAAAACAATACGAATAACGAATCTAGTGAGATAAAGGACAAATATTAGAGAATTTATCAAGAGTTCAAGAATTAAGATCAAAACTTGGATCCAATCAAAGATGATTTGGAAGAATTTTTTTTTTTACCGTGAATAGTACCCCATGAATAGTAACTTGACATGAAAAGATAAAAAAAATTCACAAGAAAGTTCAGACCAATATTTCAGTGAAATGATATTAGATGAAGCGCAAAACTTAAGAAATTTCTGATCATTTCAGGAATTATAGAAGCAATACTTACCGTAGTAAGTTTAGAGTTAGGAATCTGAAATGAAATAATATACGAAACTGCAATTGAATTTTCACCCGTCAGGCGGTAGTCCGCTCATACAGATTATTTTTATAATTTAATAACAACTGAATACGAATGGTTATTCACCAGGCATGCGGTAGTCCGCGTAGACAGGTTATTCCCACAAAATAATAAAGAATGGAATAACAACAGGATTTCACCATGCATGCGGTAGTCCGCGTAGACAGGTTATTCCAACAGAATAATAAAGAATGGAATAACAACACTTACAAGTATTGAAAGAAAATAACTCTCTTCATGAATACGAAAGAAATAATACCTCTTACCTTAAAAATTTGGAGACTGCACTAGTGCAATAGCAGAATACTCTTCTTCTTTCTCTCTTATTCTCTCTATACTTTCTCTCTCTATAGCTTTAGGGAATTGGTGAGAAATAATGAATAAATGAGCTTCTATTTATAGGCTCGGCAGAGTAAGGGTAAAAAAAATCTTTTCGCCATAATTTATGACATCATCACTTACATCATCGATCCTATGACATCATTGCTTACCTCATCGCTCCGATGACATCCTTGCTGACCTCATCGCTCCGATGACATCATTGTTTGTATAATAAGAGTTCAAATTCAATTTGCACTCTTCCACCTCGTTTAACTTTTATACCATGAATTTACTATAATAATGTTACCATTCTAATTATAAAAATCATACTATTATATAATCACATCATACTACTATAATGTAATATTATAATAATATATTTGAATGAATTATTTTATCAGAAAAGATAAAATACCAACTTTTAACCAATGTCACATGCTAACAATTCCTCCATTAAAAATCCACATTGAATATATATCAACAATTAATTATTTACAAATAATATTACAGAACTACAATATTGACAACCAGGTCGTTCCCAGGAAAGAGGGGGCCTTCCGATAAGGATTTCTCCTTACTGGCGCACAATTAATCAACCCTTTTCCTAGAACAAACTTTCTTAGACATTGCCAATAATGCTATCTAATAATATTATGCAAATAATATGAATTATTGATTTGATAATTTGAAATACTGTGTAATGACAATTATTGGATCACTAATATAAAATAGCAAAGTAGCACTTATTGATATAAAATATCAACGTAGCAAATATTGAACCAATAAAATATTATGCAATTATTGAATCAATAATGTAAAATATTGAACAGTAATTACTATAACAATAATTGAGTAAGTGCCTTTCTACGTAAGAATTAATAATTCGAAATACTGTGCAATACCGTGTGCTACTGTGCAACACTGCGTATTACTGTATTTTAACCACCGGGTGTTTCAATAGTACTAACGGTAACAACTACTCTGTTATTTTATAAAAAGGTTACTTCTGTCATTTTCTATATCCGATAGTTATTCCGTTGTGGGGCCCACAAATGGCTGCGCCGTCGTACGAATATTCCCTGACAACAAGAATATTCCACGACCAAACGAATATTCCCCGACAACAATGAATATTTTATTACCACTTGCTTATTTTGAAATATTTGCACATTTCACCCATAACTTATCATATTTATCAAATCAACACCTTACTATTTCAAAATAATATATAAAGAAATTTAAATCTTTATTCATAAAATTTGGGGTCTTACATATTGGGTATGGACTGGTTGTTCAACCATAGGGCCGTAATTGATTGTCAGAAGAAGTCGGTAAACCTTACGACTCCGTCGACGTTAGTGTTCTATGGTAGCAAATCGATCAGACAAGCAAGTTGTCTAACGATTATGCAAGCCAGGAAACTTTTGACCCAAGGCCGTGTAGGATATCTAGCCTACATAGTAGTATGCGTAAGGAGAGCTAGAAGATCAAAGAGATATCAATGGTTTGGGAGTTTGTGGACGTATTTTCGGACGATTTGCCAGGACTTCCACCAGATAGGGAGATAGAGTTCGTGATCGACTTAGCGCCGGGAACTGCTCCGATTTCGAAAGCTCCATACCGAATGGCTCCAGTCGAGATGAAGGAACTAATGGTTCAACTGCAAGAATTGCTGGATAAGAAGTATATTCAGCCGAGTGTTTCACCGTTGGGAGCGCCAGTATTATTCGTGAAGATGAAGGACGGATCGATGAGGCTTTGCATTGATTATAGGGAGTTGAACAAAGTCATGATCAAGAATAGGTATCCTTTACCTAGGATCAATGATTTGTTCGATCCACTGAAGGGTGCTAGGTACTTCTCAAAAATTAATTTGAGAAGTGGGCATCATCAGTTAAAGGTAAGAAGGGAAGATATACCGAAGATAACTTTTAGAACTCGGTATGGACATTACGAGTTCTTGGTGATGTCATTTGGTCTAACGAATGCCCCAGCTGCATTTACGGACTTAATGAATAGGGTGTTTAAGCCATTCCTAGACAAATTCGTAGTAGTGTTCATTGATGACATCTTGGTTTATTCTAAGACTGAGGAGGAACACACTAAACACTTGAGGCTGACCTTAGAATCACTGAGACGAGAGAAGCTTTACGCAAAATTCTCGAAGTGCGAATTCTGGTTAGAACGTGTGTAATTTCTTGGCCACGTGATTGACAAAGATGGGATTTCGGTAGATCCGTCAAAGGTTGAAGCCACAATGAATTGGGATTAGGCGAAGACGCCGTCAGAAGTGAGGAGTTTCTTGGGATTGGCAGGTTATTACCGAAGATTTATCCAAGACTTTTCCAAGATCGCAACTCCGTTGACGAATTTGACTCGTAAAACAGTTAAATTTATTTGGAAGAAAAAGTGTGAGGAAAGTTTTTAGGAGTTGAAGAAGAGGTTTAGTACTGCGCCTGTGTTGTCCTTGCCGGATAATACAGGGAATTTTGTAGTATACAGTGAATCGTCACATAAGGAATTAGGCTGTGTGCTGATGCAGAATGGCAAAGTCATTGCCTATGCGTCACGTCAACTAAAGGACTACGAGAAAGGGTATCCGACCTATGACTTGGAGTTGGCGGCAGTAGTGTTTGCTCTGAAGATTTGGAGACACTACCTATATGGAGAAAAGTGTGAGATATACACAGATCACAAGAGTCTGAAGTATATCTTTACACAAACGGATTTGAACATGAGCCAGAGGAGATGGTTGGAACTGATCAAGGACTACGACTGCGAGATACTTTACCATCCGAGTAAAGCTAACGTCGTCGCCGACGCTTTGAGCAGAAAGGGTCGGGAGAAGCTAAACATGTTAACTAATCAGGATCGGTTGATAGCAGAAATGGCTAGATTGGAACTGGAAGTGAAGTATCCAAAGGAATCGGATGAGATGCTATTTAAGTAACTACTAGTTCTACTCTAGTAGACAAAGTGAAAGAAGCACAACTTCACGACGAAGAATGTGAGAAGATCCGGAAGAGGATACTCAACAGTAAAGAAATCAAGTTCAAAATCGATAACGAAGGACTATTATGATTTGAAGGAAGAATCTGGGTGCCGCCAGTACCAGAACTCAAGGAGAAATTTTGGACGAATCTCACAGTTCGAGAAATTCGATTCACCTTTGGAGTACGAAAAGGTACCAGGATCTCAGGCACCATTTCTGGTGGCCGAATATGAAGAGGGACGTTGCTGAATGCATTGCGAAATGCTTAACATTCTAGAAAGTCATAGCAGAACACTAGAGACCCAGTGGATTACTACAACCATTAGAAATTCCAGAATGGAAGTTAGAGCATATCACGATGGATTTCGTGGTTGGACTTCCAGCAATTCAGAAGGGTTTTGATGCGATATGGTTTATAGTGGATCAACTGACGAAGTCAGTCCACTTTCTATCGATCAAGATTATGTTCAAATTGGATCAGTTAGCGAAGCTGTACGTTAAGGAAATTATTTCTCGACATGGTGTGCCGGTGTCGATTGTGTCCGACAGAGATCTACGTTTGACGTCGAACTTCTGGAAACAGTTGGAAGAGTGTCTGGGAACGCAATTGCGAATGAGTACGGCGTACCATCCTCAGACCAACGGCCAGAGCGAGAGAACGATTCAGACGCTAGAGGATATACTGAGAGCTTACGTTATGGACTTCGAAGGAAGCTGGGATAATCATCTACCATTGGTGGAGTTCGCCTACAACAATAGTTACCACACGAGTATCGGCATGCCGCCTTTTGAAGCATTGTATGGCAGAAAATGCAGAACTCCATTGTGCTAGGATGAGGTCGGTGAGCGACAGTTGTTGAGACCGGAACTGGTACAACAAACTGCTGAAATTGTGAAGCTGATCAGAATGAGATTGGTTGCTGCTCAAGATAGACAAAAGAAGTATGCCGATCAACATCGTCAGAATTGAGAATTTTTACCAGGAAGCTTCGTTTTCCTGAAGGTATCTCCCTGGAAAGGGAAGATTCGATTTGGCAAGAAGGGGAAGTTGAGTCCCCGATTTATTAGACCTTTTGAAATACTGCGAAAGGTGGGCAAAGTGGCTTACGAGGTTGCGTTACCTCCGGAGCTAGATAATATACATAACGTATTCTATATTTCTATGTTAAGATCGTACAAACACGACTACAAGCATGTAATAGAATACGAGCCTTTACAGTTTGATAAAGACTTAACTTATGAAGAAGTGCCTGTTCAAATAGTTGATAGAAAGGAACAAGTACTTAGAAATAAAATGATACTTTCTGTTAAGGTAATCTAAAGGAACCACAGTGCTGAAGAAGCTACGTGGGAACTCAAAGATGTTATGATGAAGACGTATCCCCAATTATTTGCTTAATTATTTGTGTAACCCCTTATAGACTGATTCTGGGGACATAATCTTTTTAAGGGGAGAAGAATGTAACAGATGAGTTTTTTTTTTGTGATTCTGGGGATAGAATTCTTTTAAGGAGGGAAGATTATAACGAATGAGAATTTTAATATATTAATTTTAATATTTATTGAATTAAATAAATATTTTAATTGATTTATTTATTAAGTTAAATAAATAAATTATGTGGTTGTTGTGGAGTAGTTTAATTAAGTGCAATATAGTGATTAAATGAATATTTAATTGATGTATATTAATTTTATGGTATAATCTAAGTTAATTGAGATAATTAAATTAGGTGAAGTTTATGTGATAATTATTATATGAAATTATAATTAACGAGTAATTATAATTGTTATGTGGCATTTTTATGTGGTTAATTGATGTTAGCTTTTAAATAATTAAGTTAGAATGTTAAAGATTTAATTAATTAAAGTGTAACATTAAAAATATGTGCTAAATGATTTATTAAAAGAATAAAAAAAGTTTTTAAATTAGTTTTACCAAAAAAGGCCCTTGCACATCTTTTATTCTGTTTTACCAAACATGGCCTTAACTACTAAAAAGCTAGTTTTAAAATAAAGTTGTTTTGCCAAACAATCCTTATGGCTTTTAAAATTCAAAAATTGTAACTTATATATTAATTGACAATTATATGATATTAATATATGTATTAAGTTGTCAGTTATATATGTTATATAATTATATGTATAATATGTATATTATATTATATCAGTATAATATACGTTAGTAAGTTAGTCTGTTAGAAAAAAAGAGAAAGAATAGAGAAAAGATAGAGAGAAAAGAGAGAAGAAGAAGAAAGAAGAAGGAGGGGGAAATTGTTAATCAAACATACAATCATCACCATATTCACCTTTCTCTACTAAATAAACAAAGGTATAATTTCTAAAACTTACAGTTTTAAAATTGTATTTCATGCTTTTCGTATTTTCATTCTCTATAAACATGAAATTTATGAAAAACTGTATGAACGTGAATTGTTTATGCAATCTATGTTATAAACATGCTTATATATGAATTGTATGCATAATTAGATAGTTTAATTCATGTAAACATGATGAACATGAAGAATTCATGTTCATTAAAAGTTGCAGTAAAGTAGTTTTGATGATTAGCTCTTTCAAAATTAAAATTTATGTTCTATGGTATATTGTTGTGGAAATTGATTGTAGTTTATGTTAATATGTGGAGAAATGAATTTAATATGTTTAGAATCATATGAATTGGTTTAAAAATAAATTCACAGTGTTCAATTTCATCAAGAACACTGAAAATGGTTTTTTCTATAATTTTTACAATATTGAGAGTTTTAAATTAGGTGTTTTGATGTCTATATGTGTTAGAACATGTTAAAATCATGTACTGTTATTGTTTATGTGAATTGGTTTACTGACTTCAGAAATTGATGTGAAATTGATGTGGAGAAATAAGCCAAATTGGCTTTTTCTCTGCAAAGTTCTCGAACTGTCAGACTGGTCTACGCAGTGGCGCGGCCGCACCGCTCCCAAGGCCATTTGGAGCGCGGCCGCGCTGGTCCTGCAGTTTATGCAGAAAGCCAATTTTAAAATATAAAAATTATAAGATTTATTATGTAATAAATTAGTAGGAATGTTGATAAAATTAAAATGTTAATTGAACAGTAATGAATTATATTAATAAAATATAATATGTAATTATAATTTGAATAATTATAAGTAAGGAAAATGTGTAATGTAAATTATAAATTGTTAATTATAATTTAATTAGTGCATGAATTGAAATTGATTATTTATAATCAAAGTAATTGTTTAATTTAAATTAAAATTGGTTTAAATTATAAATAAATTAATATAAATGCATAAATTTAGTTTGATTAATTTTAATCAAAGTACATGTTTAAATTAAATTATAATTTATTTAATTATAATTTTATTTATGCAAAATGTAAAATAATTTGATAAATTAAAATCAAAGTGAATGAGTTATTTAAATTATAATTTAATTAATGTAAGATGCAATTATAATTTAATTTAATTATAATTAAAATGAACTGTTTAATTTAAATTATAATTTTTTTAAATTATAATTTAATTAAAATGAGTACATAATTATTATTTGATTAATTATGTGAACATGTGGTGTGATTAATTATGTTATAATTAATTATTAATTAAAGAGGAGTGAGTTAACCTAGTGAGTTAACTAATTATGTGAATTAGTTATGTGATAACTAATTTAAATTATTATGGTTAAATATATATGTGTAGGATTTATTAAAGAACGTGAGTTGTAACTGTAGCTTGCGCTTGAGGCAAGTTTTCTAAACTCAAACTTGTTATTGTTATACAAGTGTTTTAAATTCAAATATTTATTGTATTTGAGATTGTCCTTTTATTTTTGCAATGGACAAGTACTTATTTAAAGTTCATGAAATTATTGAAGTGACCTTGACTTAATTGTTCAAGTAAAGTCTATCCTATTTTCGTATGCTTTAAGTTTAAATTCTAAAGCATAAGTTATTTAATAATTTGTTATTATTGAATTATTCTTGATTATTATGAGTCGATTCAACTGCTCCTTAGTTGATGATAGTTGAAACTTCAAATTTCCTTTTAGCTATCCAAACCAAACTTTCTTTGGTGCGGACTTGTATTCAAATACTGAGATGAACAACCCTATTAATTAGGGGGTTACTATGCAAAAGCGTTAAATATTTGTGCACAATACATGGTACGAAGGGTTGATCTCCCTAAGTACGAGTTAAGAGTCCATAGTCTATATGACTGTTAAAGGTTTTAAATAGAAATGTTTATAATCTAGGACAAAGTTCAAAGTCTTACGACCCTTGAATGATTTCAATATTCGAGATTCTAAACATAGAAGAAAGAATTATTGTTCAATTCTATATGAAAGAAAAATTATTCAAATCTATTGAAACTATTCAGTTATGTTATATTATTGATATTTCTAGTGAGCTTTCATTTGCTCACTCTTGCAATTTAAATAACCATTGCAGCTAAAGTTGAAAGATTGTTCAATTATTTATGAAAGAAAAATTATTCAAATCTATTGAAATTATTCAGTTATGTTATATTATTGATATTTCTAGTGAGCTTTCATTTGCTCACTCTTGCAATTTAAATAACCATTGCAGCTAAAGTTGAAAGTGTTGGCGCTCTGTCAAAGAGTAAAGGGAAAGGCAAGATGAACAAGTGAAGACTTGTTATCTTTTGATGTTGATTGTAATAAGACTTTATGTTATGTTTTTATTTTTGCATTATTATTTATGTTAAGATTAGATAAACCCTGGGACGATTTTGGATAAGGTTGTAATTCATTTTTAAGGAAGATTTTATTATTTATTCAAGGTTGTAATTTATTTTACATTCCTTATTATGGGTAGATGTATGTTCTATTTAGAAAGTGAACACCAAATTGTGTGAAAATAAAGTACCTGGATTTGGGGGTGTCACACCCCCAATTTCAGATACTTATACCTCAAATTCGGTGCTTCACGATCTAACTTTAATAACAACTAAAATCTCAAACAATGGAATAATAGAATAATTTACATTGATATAACATATATATTCTCGTCCCAAGTCTTGAAACTATTACTAATACACTTCATAACTTAATCTAAACATAACTTAATACATAACATTAATTAAGTCTTAATACAACATAAAGAAAACATCCTAACATAGAAGAGCACAACTACTTCATAGCCTTGCCTTCGCTCTTGTCCTGTCCCAAGGTTCCACCTTGCCCTACCCTAACTGAAATGTTTAAGGGGAGTAAAAGTGAGCAAAAATTTTGCCCAGCAAGTGATACGCCAATAAATGTGAACAGGTGTATACACGGTTCTTAATCTCAAGCGTAAAACGATAATTAATAACTCAGAAATTTAAATAAGAATGTTGTGAATAAAGTAAATATCAATGGTTTACAAATCTATTCTGTGAAGTTAATTAAGAACCACTATGGGTCGAGAAGTTATTAAAGGATTCAAAGGTTTCAACAATTTCAAGTGAATGAATAGATATCACTGAGTGTCACTATGGACCAAGAATTAATAGAAGAATCCAACGATTTCAAAATTTCAAGTTAATAAATATTGGATACTGAGTAGTCGCTATGGACAATGAACTTCTACTAGAATCACCAAAAATATTTCTGGTAACTCAAACAAGAACAAATAGGGGATCAGCCTACCGTACCTGGTGTTATGCATAACATACCCTGCTGTTGTCAGCACCCCGACTATATAGTTTTTCCTTTTTTGAGGGTTGTTCATCTCAGCAGATTATAAAAGTCCGCAACAAAGCAATTGGTGTGGATCGCTTTCTAATTCATGATATTGGTCTTGCCGAATCAAATGTCATAGACAACTTTTACAATGTATATAAGAACAATTTATAAGTTCAATACTCGCAACATGATTCGAAGAATATAATCGTGATTTAAATCATTCTATGAAATATTAATTTATAAGAAAAGAATTATTAGCAATTATTTACTCGTACGATAAATAATAGTACAAGCTTAAGTACGTGCTCAATAAAGAGTAAGGTTCGAATACTTGCTCAATAAAAAGTAGAGTCAAGAAACTTGCTTACAAGATCCATTGCATAAAGTAAATGCAAGGGTTATGATACATGCCTGAGTCGTTGACTAATTCCGACCTTGACTTCTTATTCTCGGAATAACCTATTGTTATTATAATGGTTAATCTCTATCAACTCATAAACATATAAACCTTAATTGGTCTAACGCACTAGCCTTAAGTATCTAAAACTTCTAAAAACATTTATTTATTGTTTCTCTATTCGTTATCTCTTTCATAATATTTTATTATCCTTATTATTCAATTAAGAGTTTATACCTCATTATATTTATAAGGTGTCCTTACTTAATTATTATCTGAGTAATTTCCTTAACCATAATTAGGGATATTTAATGTCTCATTGGTTCACAATTAAATAATCTTCTAAAGTATTTAATTATTTAGTAATTATCATTCACAATGAAAATGTTTATTAATGTCACTTTAATTGTTCACACTTGATTAATTACACAATTAGATATAGTCTTTACTATTATCAAATGGTTTTAAGTTTTATTGATTTACAATTAAGTACTATCTTTATTGTTTATTTGTTTCACAATTAAAACTTTATTTAGTTTTAATTGTTTATAATTTAGGAATTTTAAAGGAATCCTAAATATTAGAATAATTATCACTTATTGATTTACAATTAAAATTGTTTTAATTGTTTAATCTTCTTCAAGTAAAATAAATCTTAAACTTTTAAATGACAAATTGTGATTAATTAATTCATAATTATCTTTCAATTTAAAATAATCTTTACAATTAATTTACAATTAAAATAATTCTTTAATATTTCTTTAATTATTTATAATTTATTAAACCATATTTAAAATAATCCTTACCATTATTTTAATTGATTAATCTAAGCCAAAGTAATTACTAATGTACAATTAAAATCTCATTTTAATTTTTTTTTATTAATAACTCACAATTAATATTAATTATTATTTTATTTTATCTTGTTATTAATCCTTTTTTATCACATTTTATGTTTAAAAAAATAAGCTTTGACCTGTTTGACTCGACCCGAGCCGGACCGACCCAACTCAGAAAATGGCCTAGCACACTAGGCGCTGGGTTTAAGCCTGGCCAAGCGCACTAGGCGCTAGCCATCCGAACCAAAAATCTGATTTTTCCAACATTTTGATTTTGATTCAATCTTTCATAACTTGTTCATTTTATGTCCAAATGAGTTCAAACAACTTCCATTATCTCATTAACTTACATATCTTTAATATTTAATATCTTGAACATTTTTCCAACATATTTATTTAATTAAATTATTGGTCTTTCCAAGCTAAGGTTCATACTTGGACATGTTCTACTAATCATTTTGCTACGAGTTTGTTTTAAGTCCGATTTTGACGATTCCACTTGGGTTATGTTCGTATCTCATAGATGTTCAACATAGTATTTTTGGATCATCAAAATAGCTTACACATTTTATGACATTAAACCTCAAATATCATACTTTCAAGTATACTAGGCTAGGTTTCATGCTCACATGCTTTTTCTTGTTCCATTTTAACCTAGATCACATACCACGACATATAAATCACATATTCTCCTTTCAAATGTCCATCCTTATAACCTTGGATCCATCATGACCCCACAACACAAAATCTCCCACGACCAAGCATGCATATCTACCTAGAATAATATATACTAACTTATCTTACAAAGACTAAAGTTAGGTTACGAACTTACTTCTTGAATGCTTTCTTCCTCTTAGCTAGGAACCTCAAGTAGCTCTTGACCTTCTTCCTTCTTCTTGGACTTCACCAAAAGCAAGATCTCCACTAGGTTTTCTTCTTCCCTTTAACTCTCTCTAGCTCTCTTATATCTTCCAACACTTAGGATTTTATCAAATTAAGCAATGTATGTTAGGAGGCTCTATTTATAGGCAAGGCTTATGTATACCATACTTATACTAATACTAGTATAATACTTGTATTTTATACACCCAATAGGTTAATAACCATTGGTAAAAGTTTAGTTGGTGAAAGGTTTTCCTAACCTTCACCAAATCTTATACTCCTTCATCATTGTTCACATGGGTTAACTTGTAGGCTTCATAATGCAATAAAAAATTCAGCATTTTGGTTATTAGAGGGGTGGTATTTTTGGCCATGGTGCCTCATTACCCATATGTCACATTTTTTATTCCATCTCTAGCAATTTGCTAGCTTATTTGTTACCTTTACACATATACATATATCTATACCTATATATATACACCCACATATATAAGTACACTTATCTTAGATATACATGTATCATATAATCCATGTACATTGAGTTTGTCTAAATTAATATTTGAATTGGGCTAGGTATAAACACTTACATATCTATACATATATATATCCACATATATGTAATTATATTACACCTTATTCATTTTCATTATACATTGGGCTTGACCAATTAATATCTATTGGGCTCCTAACATAATTCAACTTGGGTCATGGATACTTACATAGACACTTATACACATTGGGCTCAAACATTAACCTAGCAATATTAATTATTTAGGCCATCATGTCTACACTTTAATCACATATCATTATCCTTATTGGGCTTGGGTATATTCTCTAGTCCAATACATTATTAACCCATGTCTTAATTAATTCAATTGAGTAATTAATTATGCCACACAAGGCTTATCACTTAAGCTTAATTAATTATAACCAAGCTCATCATATACTTTTCAATCATCACATGCTTAATTCAATTCAATTTGAATTATTTAGTTACATGACAAATATATATATACATATACTCAAAAGTTTTCAAACACATTTATTTTCATTACTAATATTATAAAAATCACGGATATTACAGTAGCTATCTTAGAGAAGTTCTGGATGAACCTCCGATAGTATCCCGCTAATCCTAGGAAACTCCGCACCTCAATCGGTGTTTTCGGTTGTTCTCAATTAATAACTGCTTCCACCTTCGCTGGATCCACTGAAATCCCGTCCTTGTCAATAACATGCCCCAAAAACCACACTCTCTCCAATCAAAATTCGCACTTAATGAATTTCGCATATAACTTTTCCTTTCGTAGTGCTTCCAACACTAATCTTAAATGTTCAGCGTGATCTTCTAGAGTCTTTGAATAGACTATAATATCATCAATTAACACCACGACAAACTTTTCCAAATACTGTTTGAACACTCTATTCATCATATCCATGAATGCGGCTGGTGCATTAGTTAACCTAAACGACATTACTAAGAACTCTTAATGACTATAACGAGTCCTGAATGCTGTCTTAGGTACGTCCTCTTCTCTAACCTTCAACTGGTGATACCCTGTCCGCAAATCTATTTCAGAAAAGTATTTCGCCCCTTTCAATTGATCAAAGAGATCATCGATCCTGGGCAATGGGTATTTATTCTTTATCGTTAGTTTGTTCAACTCTCGATAGTCGATACAAAACCTCAATGGTTCGTCCTTTTTCTTCACAAACAATACCGGCGCTCCCCACGGAGAAACACTCGGTTGAATGTACTTCTTATCCAACAGTTCTTGCAACTGGATCATTAACTCCTTCAATTCTACCAGCGCCATACGATATGGTGCCTTCGAAACTGGTGCCGCCCCTGGCACAACATCTATAAAGAATTCGATCTCATTATTGGGTGGAAGTCCTGGCAAATCGTTCAAAAATACGTCCGTAAATTCATTGACTATAGTTATCTGTTTCAATGTGGCTCCCATTCGTTGGGTATTAACAACATGGCACAGGTAACCTACACATCCTTTCCTTAACAACTTTCTGGCTTGTGTCATGGTTAAACAACACGAGCGTCCCGGTGATTTACTATCGTAAAACACTACCTTGGGTTTCTTAGAAATCCGAAGGTTCACACTTTTCTCTTGGCAATCGATAATCACCCCATGGTTAAACAACCAGTCAATCTCGAGAATTGCATCGAATTCTCCCGACTTTATCGGTAAAAGATCTACCGATAACTTGTTACCTCTTATTTCTTCACAACAACTCCTATGAACATAATTAATAGGAATTACTACTTCGTTTGCTACCTTAATATTCAAAGGTATTACAAGTTTTTTCTAGAATAACCTTAACCGTTTAGCAAATTCACATGCTATAAAAGAACAAGTAGCACCCGAATCAAACAACACATATGCATTTTTATTGTTGACCGAGATAATACCTGCTACATTATCGCTTGATGCCACCGCATCCTGGACCGTCATATTAAATGTACGGGCCGTCGGTCTGTTAGGTTTGTACGAAATCGTGACGCAATCAAATTGCAAAAATTAGCGGAAGCATGGTATATCAGAGTTTAAAAAAATTTCTACAAAACCATTACCCGGATCATCCTTTATGCAAATTATTAATTTAAAACGATAAATAAGAAGTTATGGAATCATACCCTTGTAGAACGAAGCTTCCACAGGTACTAGTTCAACTCCTTGTTCTTCGTGATCTCCTTGAATTTCCAGGTTAGATTCCTTTCTTTGATCAACGTTAGCCACCCAAGTGTTTGGCCTCTAGAGGTGATCCACCAAGGAAGATGAATTATCAAGAAGGAGGGTGGTTGGCTTAGTTTTCTATCCTCTATAGAAAAGGAGTACTCTCTAACAATTGGAATTGCATCAAGTAATATCTATTATAAGAATCCTCTTATATAGATATTGGTCAACCCTTCTAATCCTATTAGACATGGGATTTCTTTTAATTAATTAAACTCTTTTAATTAATTTAGGCTTCCCACCACATGGGAAATAATTAATTAAATTTATTTAATTAATTTGTCTCCTAATCTTATTAGGAATAAATGAGAGTACTAATATTAAATTAATTACTAAACTCCTTTAGAAATTAAAATAATAATAATTATAATAATATTAATAAGACTCCTCTTATTAATTTATATTTAATATTTCCAAAATATTAAATAATAAATATTAAGCTATTTAATTTATTCTATCACCATAGATTAAATTAATTTCACTTAATGCATTATTACGATTATGCCATTACCTTCTTAAATAATTATTCTTCCTTTTATGGTGTGACCCTTTAGGTTCTCCATATTAAATCGGTTGTGAATAAATCAATTAGAACAATTCTAATCTTATTTAAATAAATAAATTAAACTAATAATCTATTTAAATAAATAATATTTATTCTACAATAGGGATAAGCCTCCCTAGCGATCAATGACTTTCCAGATAATATAGATTTCAACATTAATCATAAAAGAACCTGTGAGTAAATAGTTACCATACAATTCAATCCTTCCACCATACAATGTCCCAATTAAATATAAGACTATGAATTTACTGTCAAGTCTTATTTTATTTAATTATATGTATTTCGATTAGAAAATGCACAACTCCAAATAATGTAAATTAGAAACTCCTTTCTAATTTCATTTTACCTTGGCCAAGGATTCCTGGGTTGTCATTTAACGAATCACATAGGACATATCTCCTCCTTTACTAGAGGTGGTAGATTCTTTATTGATCATTCATTGTCTCCATATGTAACTCATTATACCCAAGCATACCCTTTTATATACCCTAAAGGGCTTTAAGGAATAAGTCAAAGTATAATTCATTACATACAAGATACTATGATGATCTCAAGTCCAAGGATCACTTGTACTACTATCACATTAGGAATTCCTATTGACAGGCGAGTAAAACTCCATTAGGTATTCCATAGCGAGTCACGTTCAGTGAACTTATTCTCCAATAAGCACCTACATACTTGCTTTAGTGTCTCCACACAAATGATTATGAGATCAATCATCCTCATCTAATGAGCAAGCAACATATGTACTAATCTATCCGGATTTACTAATCCCCTTTTTAGTAATCCCATGATTAGGAACTATTTTAGTTTTAGAGCTTTCTAAGAATTTAGATCTCATTGGCATGATCATCATCATGATTCTAAAAGCATTGCTTAAAACTATGGGTTATTTACATATTATAAAAACAGCACCATGTAGATAATTAAATGCCTTTAATAAATGAATATTTTTATTAATAAATAAATAAGATTGCCTCCAAAGTATATGCTTTATCATTATACATGATTGGCTTGTATGCATACTACTTTCAATCTCCCACTTGCACTAAAGCCAATCGCCATGGTATCTCATACCCAACTTCTCTAAGTGACGATCAAATTGCTGTTGTGTTAAAGCTTTTGTTAATGGATCTGCAATGTTGTCTTGAGAGTCTACACTCTCCTCTTTCAATGATTTCTTTAATCAAAGTGCCGCAACACATGTTTAGATTCAAGATGAGACTTAGGACCTATTCCTAGTTCTGTAATGAACTTTTCATCTAAAATATCAACTTGCAGCTTCACTTACAGTTATATACTTTGTCTTTGTCACTAAACCAACAACCTTTTGTTGTTTAGAACCTTTTCAATTCACTGCACCATCTTTCAAGGTATACACATACCCTGAAACAGATTTACTGTCATCTTGGTCTGTTTGAAAACTTGAGTCTGTGAATCCCTTGAGTTTTAATTCAGACCCACCGTAGACAAGAAAAATATCTTTAGTCCTTCTCAAGTACTTTAGGATATTCTTCACTGCCTTCCAGTGCTCTTCTCCAGGGTTTGACTGGTATCTGCTCATTACACTAAGTGCATGAGCAACATCCAGTCTAGTACATATCATACCGTACATGATAGATCCTATTGCAGAAGCATAAGGGATCTTACTCATACGGTCTCTCTCCTCAGGTGTCTTTGAGGCCTGTTTCTTGGAGAGATGTATTCCATGGCTCATCGGCATGAGACCTCTTTTGGAATCTTCCATGCTAAACCTCTTTAGCATTGCATCAATGTACGTTCCTTGGGATAAACCAAGCATCCTTTTAGATCTATCTCTATAGATCCTTATCCCCAAAATATAGGATGCTTCTCCCAAGTCCTTCATGGAGAAGTGTTTAGATAACCAGATTTTAATCGATTGTAGCATAGGAATGTCATTCCCTATCAGTAATATATCATCAACATATAATACAAGGAATGAAACTGCGCTCCCACTAACCTTCTTGTTCACACATGGTTCATCGTCGTTTTTGACAAAATCAAACTCTTTGATTGTCTCATCAAAACGAATGTTCCATCTACGAGAAGCTTGCTTCAATCCATAAATGGATCGTTGCAGCTTACAGACTTGATTTGTTCCAACCTTTGAAACAAATCCCTCTGGCTGTGTCATATACACATCCTCCTCAAGTTTCCCATTGAGGAAGGCCGTTTTCACGTCCATCTGCCAGATCTCATAGTCGTTATAAGCTGCAATCGCAAGCAAAATCCGAATGGACTTGAGCATAGCTACTGGTGAGAAGGTTTCATCATAGTCAACTCCTTGTCTTTGTTTGAAACCTTTTGTAACCAGTCGGGCCTTATAGGTCTCTACCTTGCCGTCCGCTCCAGTCTTTCTTTTAAAGACCCATTTACACCCAATAGGCTTAATGCCTTCAGGTGGTGAAATCAAAGTCCATACTTTGTTTTCATACATGGAGTCCATTTCGAATTTCATAGCTTCAAGCCATTTCCCTGAGTCTTTATTACTCATAGCCTGTTCGTAATTCAATGGATCATCATCATTCATGATGTGTACCTCATTGTCATCCTCTATAACGAATCTATATCTCTCAGGTATCTTCGGTACTCTTCCAGATTTACGAACAGGGTGTGGTATAGTAGGTTCTTCTACTTTGTCAGGTACCTGACTTTGATCCGTGGTAATTTGTGGGTCTTGAACTTCTTCAAGATATATCTTACTCCCACTGACCCTTTCATGGATAAAATCCTTTTCCAAGAAGGCAGTATGTTTCGCAACAAACACCTTTTGATCAGTTGGATGATAGAAATAATACCCTAAAGTTTCTTTAGGGTATCCCACAAATCTACACTTATCGGATTTAGTCTGTAGCTTATCGTTTTCAAACTTTTTGACATAAGCTGGACAACCCCAAGTCTTAACATGCTTAAGATTTGGTTTCCTCCCCTTCCATATCTCATATGGAGTCTTTGGGGCGGATTTGGTAGGTACCTTGTTAAGTAGGTATGCAGCCGTTTCTAGGGCATATCCCCATAAGGAAATTGGAAGGTCGGTAAAACTCATCATAGATCGAACCATGTCCAACAGTGTTCGATTTCTCCTTTCAGACACTCCATTTAACTGTGGTGTACCTAGAGGAGTCCATTGTGAGATTATACCATTTTCTTTGAGATAATTGAGAAACTCACCGCTTAAGTATTCTCCACCTCAATCTGATCGAAGTATCTTTATACTCTTGCCCGTTTGTTTCTCTACTTCACTTCTGAACTCTTTGAACATTTTTCAAATGATTCTGACTTGTATTTCATTAAATACACATATCCAAATCTTGAGTTATCATCAGTGAAAGTAATAAAATAAGAATACCCACCCCGTGCACTTGTTGTATAGGTCCACAAACATCTGTGTGAATCAATGCCAACAACTCTGTAACTCTTTCTCCTTTTCCACTAAAAGGAGATTTAGTCATTTTACCCATAAGACAAGATTCACAAGTTGGATATGATTCATAATCAGATAACTCAAAGAGCCCATCTTTATGCAACTTGGATAATCTTGTTTCATTGATATGACCGAGTCTACAGTGCCACATGTAGGTATAATTAATATCATCTCTTTTCCTTTTCTTAGTTTGTTCAATTTGAAAAATATTTTCTTGTAAGTCAAGTGTATAAAGTCCATTTCGCAAATTTCCAACACCATATAAAATATCGTCTTTATAAATAGAACAACTATTGTTCTTTATAACAACGTTAAATCCTTCCATATCCAATACAGAAATTAAAATAATATTTTTAATAATATTCGGAACATAATAACAATTATTAAGATAAATGGACTTGCCCGAAGGCATTGCTAAATAATAAGTTCCTACAGCTAATTCAGCAACCTTTGCTCCATTCCCCACTCATAGGATCACCTCATCATTGTTCAGCTTTCTACTTCTGACCAGTCCCTTCACATTATTACATATGTGAGAACCACAGCCGGTATCCAATACCCAAGTAGAATTTTGACTTTCTGAAAAATTAATTTCAATCATGAACAAACCTTGATTGGAAGTCGAAGCTTCTCCAAGCTTCTTCTTTGCCAGAAACTTCTTGCAGTTCCTCTTCCAATGACCCGGCTCGTTGCAATGGAAGCACATTCCTTTGCTAGCTGGATCAGATTTCTTTTGTTCCTTTATGTTCACTTTGCCCTTGGTCATCCGAGATCGGAAGAGCTCCTTAGATATCTCATATGTAGCAGTCCTACTTTGTTCACCATACAACTCCTTGAGGTGAATCAACATAGTAGGAGCATCCATGTTTTCGTGCTGACGCTGAAGCTCGTTATTCATGGATGCGAGCATGATGCATTGAGCCACAGATGCATCATCTTGCCACTTTATAATGGTGGCAATCTCTTCCTCAGAGGCTGTTTCTGGAACAGTTCCAGGGACAGGTGAGTTTAGGACATAAGAAATCTTTTCAGCAGTGAGAACTATTCTCAGATTTCTTAGCCAGTCCGTATAATTCGGCCCGGTAAGCTTATTAGCATCAAGTATGCTTCGCAGTGAAATTAGTGATTTTGACATTTTTAAAATTCTGCATGTGAAAAACAGCATTTTAGCAAACATTCATTTTATTAATTTTGCATACCAAAATAAATTTAGGTCTTTATTTTAAATTGGTATCTCCCACTATTTTTATCAAACTATATTACCCTCACTTATATAGTTCGGCAACATCTAATTAAAGATTTGCTAGTGAGAATAAGGATCCCATTTCAAATGTATATAACCTTGTGGATAGCACAACAAGCGATATACAAATAAATAGGTAGACAACTCTTGTCAATTACATCACTATATAACTCCTTTTATTTTGCCTCTTAAATCATAATGGTCAAGTGTGTGCACATCCGAACTAAAACGATTTAAGTTAAGTCCAGCCTAGCACTTCTATAAATTCAAAAAAGAAAAATGTTCGTCCTTGTGGATAGCACAACAAGACTAGATCGTTCAATTTTCTTGATAAGCATCAAATGTGATTAATTAACATCTTAAATATGCAATACTCGCCTTGTGGATAGCACAACAAGCTCATATTAAATATTTAATACTCTATTAATTTATCATGCTAAAAGGCGACGTTCGATATTCCAAATATCATTTGAACGCTTCGGACTTAATATTATTTCTTTGAGGGATTTGTTATTATTTGTCTCATCTTGTTTAGCGTGCATGCACATATATATATATAAAATACGCGTCATTTTATTAAACATGCGAAGCATGTTTGCATAAAATATAATATATATAATATTTAGCATGCAATATAGAATACTATATTCTACCCAGATTGATTATGGACTTTTATTCTAGTTTGGTTCACTAGAGCCACCAAGTGAACCAAAAGATCAAACCTAGGAGTGCAAGAATTTAAATTTAAATATAACTATTACATTTAAACCCGGGCTCCATACAAACGGGTCTTCACGCGCTCCTTGCTCCTTGGTCTCCAATTTTTTCAAGATAATTCTAACTATTTCTATTACATTAAACTATTTAATTTAAATAGAAACCTTGATCAGCAGTCAATGGGAAGTACATAGGAGGGAGATAGAATTTTACATCACAAAATTTTTTTAGAGAAGACGAGGTACACAGACCCCATTTAATAAAACTCATTCATTCAAGCATTCAACTAAAATAAAATCCAATCACATTGGTCAAATAGTCCATAATCAATCCCCATTTATTATCATACATATCACCATATATATCAATAAATAAATATTCATCTCATGAATTAAAACATTCCATATATATATGAGTATCATTTAATGGGCAATTTTAAATTGCATGAAATCCAATTTCAAGATTAAAATAAACTCTTTATTTTAATTATAAAATTATTTAGAATATAATATATAAATATATCATATTTATTTATTTTTTAAAAAAGAAGTCACCTTCTTTTATTAAAAGAGTCCTGCAGGTTTATTAAAAGAGTCCTTTCCTGATGGGTCACATTCTTTTTGGAGTAAGAAAGAGACAACACATTTTCTTTGCAGAATTCAAGATTAGCACCCAAAAAAAAATTTGTGATTCGTCCCAAAAAAAAAACGTCATTTTTTTTTCTTAAAAAAAAATAATTTTATAGAATAAAATTATGCCCAATAAATTATTTTAAATATATACCCATATGTATATGAAATCAAAAATAAATTAATAATTGCATAAAAGTTTGGCTTTGATGCCACTGTTGGGTTTGTACGAAATCGTGACGCAATCAAATTGCAAAAATTAGCGGAAGCATGGTATATCAGAGTTTAAAAAAATTTCTACAAAACCATTACCCGGATTATCCTTTATGCAAATTATTAATTTAAAACGATAAATAAGAAGTTATGGAATCATACCCTTGTAGAACGAAGCTTCCACAGGTACTAGTTCAACTCCTTGTTCTTCGTGATCTCCTTGAATTTCCAGGCTAGATTCCTTTCTTTGATCAACGTTAGCCACCCAAGTGTTTGGCCTCTAGAGGTGATCCACCAAGGAAGATGAATTATCAAGAAGGAGGGTGGTTGGCTTAGTTTTCTACCCTCTATAGAAAAGGAGTACTCTCTAACAATTGAAATTGCATCAAGTAATATCTATTATAAGAATCCTCTTATATAGATATTGGTCAACCCTTCTAATCCTATTAGACATGTGATTTCTTTTAATTAATTAAACTCTTTTAATTAATTTAGGCTTCCCACCACATGGGAAATAATTAATTAAATTTATTTAATTAATTTGTCTCCTAATCTTATTAGGAATAAATGAGAGTACTAATATTAAATTAATTACTAAACTCCTTTAGAAATTAAAATAATAATAATTATAATAATATTAATAAGACTCCTCTTATTAATTTATATTTAATATTTCCAAAATATTAAATAATAAATATTAAGCTATTTAATTTATTCTATCACCATAGATTAAATTAATTTCACTTAATGCATTATTACGATTATGCCATTACCTTCTTAAATAATTATTCTTCCTTTTATGGTGTGACCCTTTAGGTTCTCCATATTAAACCGGTTGTGAATAAATCAATTAGAACAATTCTAATCTTATTTAAATAAATAAATTAAACTAATAATCTATTTAAATAAATAATATTTATTCTACAATAGGGATAAGCCTCCCTAGCGATCAATGACTTTCCAGATAATATAGATTTCAACATTAATCATAAAAGAACCTGTGAGTAAATAGTTACCATACAATTCAATCCTTCCACCATACAATGTCCCAATTAAATATAAGACATGAATTTACTGTCAAGTCTTATTTTATTTAATTATATGTATTTCGATTAGAAAATGCACAACTCCAAATAATGTAAATTAGAAACTCCTTTCTAATTTCATTTTACCTTGGCCAAGGATTCCTGGGTTGTCATTTAACGAATCACATAGGACATATCTCCTCCTTTACTAGAGGTGGTAGATTCTTTATTGATCATTCATTGTCTCCATATGTAACTCATTATACCCAAGCATACCCTTTTATATACCCTAAAGGGCTTTAAGGAATAAGTCAAAGTATAATTCATTACATACAAGATACTATGATGATCTCAAGTCCAAGGATCACTTGTACTACTATCACATTAGGAATTCCTATTGACAGGCGAGTAAAACTCCATTAGGTATTCCATAGCGAGTCACGTTCAGTGAACTTATTCTCCAATAAGCACCTACATACTTGCTTTAGTGTCTCCACACAAATGATTATGAGATCAATCATCCTTATCTAATGAGCAAGCAACATATGTACTAATCTATCCGGATTTACTAATTCCCTTTTTAGTAATCCCATGATTAGGAACTATTTTAGTTTTAGAGCTTTCTAAGAATTTAGATCTCATTTGCATGATCATCATCATGATTCTAAAAGCATTGCTTAAAACTATGGGTTATTTACATATTATAAAAACAAGCACCATGTAGATAATTAAATGCCTTTAATAAATGAATATTTTTATTAATAAATAAATAAGATTGCCTCCAAAGTATATGCTTTATCATTATACATGATTGGCTTGTATGCATACTACTTTCACGGTCTACCCTGTGGTATAGGACTACTAATCGCTAGTTTACCACCAATAGCCCCTTCCCACTGTCCGACCCCTTCCTCGGGCAGTTCCTTGCCATGTGGTCCGTGGATCCACACACAAAGCATTCCGTATTCTTCTCAGGGTTGGGACAGCTAGGCGAGATGTGCCCTTCTTGTCCATAATTATAGCATACCGCTTTACCCTTGAGACAGACTCCAAAATGAGTCTTCCCACACATCTTGTATGCCTCGATCCTTTTTTTAGGATCACCATGCTTTACCCCGGTATTTCCCAAGTTGAATACCTTCCGCTTCGACGCACTACCGCTACCACTTTCTCCTTTTGTTTTGACTCCCCCGTTAAATTTATTCTTATTTTTCTTTTCCTTGTGGTACAGGCTCAAAGCGTCACTACCACCTTCGGCTATTATTACATTTTCCAATACAGTTCCAAAGATTTCACTTTGGAAAATGGAGACTCTACTATAGAGCCAAGGTTTCAAACCTTGATCAAACCTCCTCGTTTTCCTTACCTCTATGTCCACTTGATGTGGCGTAAACCTCGCCAGTTCATTGAACTTGATAGCATATTGGGGAACGGTCATATCCCCTTACTTCAGCTTTAGGAACTTGACTTCCATCTTACTCTGCATGCTCATGGGAAAATAGTTCTCGAAGAAAATCTTCTTAAACTATTCCCACGTAGCGTTTTCTACCTCAACCCTACCCTGGTTCGCCTCCCACCAGAAGTTGGCCTCTCCTTTCATCATGTACGTAGCAAAAGGAATCTTTTGCTCTTCTCGGACATTTTTTATCACAAATTCCTTCTCTATTTCTTTTACCCAAGCTTGGACAGCGATAGGATCCGTAGTTCCTTTGAACTCTGGCAGACCTACGCTCTTAAAATCCTTAAAAGTAGTACCGCCTACTACCACAGGATTAATTCTTGCACCCTCTCCAATCCCATTAAAGGCTGCAGTTATTAAGTTAAAAAAATTCCTGCATCGGGTTATTCCGAACCCCTTGTTCCTCCATATTACGTGGCTCTGTTGGTTGAGTTCTCTGTCGTCTTTTTGCGGTATTTCCTATTAATGTAAATACAGTGTCGTCATTATTTACTTCTTTCAGTTGGTTATTATTCACAGTTAATAATAACTCAAACACTTTTCCAAGCATTTTAATAACTTCTTATATTAATATGCTTTCTTATTGTAGTATAATACTACAAACGTTCTTCATTACATAGCCGTAGCCATTTACAAAACTATCCCACAATTGCTTTTCAAAAATTGGGATTTACAAAAGACTACCCTTTGATTATACAAAAGAGGGTTTTACGTCATTACCTAGCTACACAAATATTTACATATCAATTCTTACTCTAAATACTAACTGGACTACATCTGCCTCACGGCATTAGCGTAATCCGCATTGGCAAGACCGACCACCACATCCCGGCTGATAGTGTGCCGAGTCTGCCCTTCTTCCACAGGATAACCAGCAACCTGATGCTTAAAATTTTTATGTGAACTCCTATGAATATTGGACATTCTGCTTATCTTTTTCTTCTTATTCAGAAGCTCTCCCCTAAGTTCGTGGACCTCTCAGATCCCAAACCTTATCTTTCGCTAGCACTTTCTCGTCGTGCTCTACCTCCTAGAAGGTCTCCATGTCCTCCCTGTCTTCCTGGATGTCGTGAACCTCTTCCCTAAGGTTACGAACCTCCTTACTCAGTTGGATATTCCTGTCTAACATCACCATGAACAAAGCCTTCATAGACTCTGCCGGTGTCATCTTCTCCTCCTCAGTAGGTAGTACCGGGTTAAAGGATACCACCTCCACTTCCTCCTCAGACATACAATCAAATAAGGTGGTATAGTCGAAGTTATCCGAATGCTTAGATGGATCTTCTTCTTCTGGATCAGTCTCTTCTATGTTCACAATAGGTACCTCAGCCACCAGCATCGGTACTAGCTTAATGAAGTTGATAGATTCCTTGCTTATAACATGTACCTCCCTATACATGACAGTATCTTCTGACATCTACAATAAGATACAATAACTTGATTAGTACACAATCTAATATTATAAACACATATCACATTTAATATGTTTAAGGTTATTTTCTTCTTTGAAACTCTACCCGAGTTTATTTACTTCTAACTTCTACTTCTCTTCTCAAGGTTATAGCCTAAGGTGTTTCTCCTTATGTTTTATAACCTATGGCTCTGATACCAACCTGTGACGCCCTCAAATTCGGGTACCTTCAAACCCTGGACATGGTGCTACACGGTGCTACTATCTACTCATACATTCAATTGAAGACTTCAATAACATGTATAATTTTACTAAATATTACATTATAATAATCTCTTCCCAAGTTCTTTATAACCTTACATTCGTTCTGTATCATAATATCATTCATTATAAAAATAATACTATGCTATTACATGGATAACTAGTTATCCATCTTGGACTTGCCCTTGTCATTACTAGATCCTTCGGTCCGTTCACTCTTAGCTAAAATCATATAATTTTAAGCAAGAATGAGCATAACTAGCTCAACAAGTTTAATATTTTATTCAGCAACCACAAAATCAAGAATCATATGACTTCAATAACTATACAATAGTTATGAAGTAGTGTGAATAATCAATATAGCATTTTGATTTCTTTAAAATCACTCCCAAGGACTTATAGTCACTTAAGAATCTGAGCTGGTCAAAGACTATGAACATTCTCTTCAATTTTCATTCATAACAGAACAACCCGACACTAAGACTGTAAGTTCGATATATCTTACGAGCACGTCCAGGTGATCAGCCTGTAGTACTCTATGTTGATCAACACTCATTCCTTAAACGTATTTACGTTTAAGCTTTTGGCAACCTCATGTGCCCGTCGATTTAACGACGTTAAAACTTTTGTATATTCATACTCATGCTTACCTTTGAATTCGTACTAAAGCAATTGAAATAGGATAGCAATATTATGAATATTTTAGAAAGATTTATGGAAAAACCAACTAAAATACTTTAAGTCTCAGTCTAGCCGAATCAAATGGCATCGACTATTCAATAATAGTTTATGCATAGGAAACCATGCACATTGACAACTTGTCCAACATAACGTGTAGACAAGAGTTTAGAAAACTTGCCTCAAGCGTCTGCAACCTTAAAGTTTACTTTACTTGTAGTCTTTACAGGTTCTACTGAAATTAGTATGCATACAAGCCAATCATGTATGACGATAAAGCATACACTTTGGAAACGATCTTATTTATTTATTAATAAAAGTTTTTATTTATTAAAGGCATTTAATTATCTACATGATGCTATTTTTATAATATGTAAATATCCCATATTTTTAAGTAATGCTTTTAGAATCATGATGTTGATCATGCTAATAAGATCTAAATTCTTAGATAACTTAAAACTAAAATAGTTCCCAATCGATGGATTACTAAAAATAGGATTAGTAAATCTGGATAGATTGGTACATATGGTGCTTGCTCATTGGATGAGAATGATTGATCTCATGATCATTTGTGTGGAGACACTAAAGAAAGTATGTAGGTGCTTATTGGATAATAAGTACACCGAACGTGACTTGCTAAGGAATACCTAATGGAGTTTTACTCGCTTGTCAATAGAAATTCCTAATGTGATAGTAGTACAAGTGATCCTCAGACTTGAGATCATCATAGTATCTTATGTATAATGAATTATACTTTGACTTATTCCTTAAGACCCTTAGGGTATATCAAAGGGTATGCTTGGGTGTAATAAGTTATATATGGAGATAATGAATGATCAAAAAAAAATCTACCGCTTCTGGTAAAAAAAGAGATATGTCCTATGTGATTCCATAAATGACAACCCAGGAATCCTTGGCCAAGGTAGAATGAAATTTGAAAAAAGTTTCTAATTTGCATTATTTAGAGTTATGCATTTTCTGATCGAGATACATATAATTAAATAAAATAAGACTTGACAATAATTTTATGTCTTATATTTAATTGGGACATTGTATGGTGGAAAGATTGAATTGTATAGTAACTAATAACTCAAGGGTTCTTTTATAATTAATGTTGAAATCTATATTATCTGGAAAGTCGTTGATCGCTAGAGAGGCTTATCCCTATTGTAGAATAAATGTTATTTATTTAAATAGATTATTAGTTTAATTTATTTATTTAAATAAGATTACAATTGTTATAATTGATTTATTCACAACCAGTTTAATATGGAGAACCTAAAGGGTCACACCATAAAAGGAAGAATAATTATTTAAGAAGGTAGTGGCATAATCGTAAAAATATATTAAGTGTAATTAATTTAATCTATGATGATAGAATAAATTAAATAGCTTAATGTTTATTATTTAATATTTTGGAAATATTAAATATAAATTAATAAGAGGAGTCTTATTAATATTATTACAATTATTATTATTTTAATTTCTAAAGGAGTTTAAAAATTAATTTAATATTAGTACTCTCATTTATTCCTAATAAGATTAGGAGACAAATTAGTTAAAAGAATTTAATTAATTATTCCCAACGGGCTGGGAAGCCTAATTAATTAAAGGAGTTTAATTAATTAAATGAAACCCTATTTCTAATTGGATTAGAAGGGTTGACCAATATCTATATAAGAGGAGTCTTATGCTAGATATTAGTTGATACAATTCCAATTGTTGGAGAGAGTACTCCTTTCCTATAGAGAATAGAAAAACTAGGGTTAAGTCAACCACCCTCCTTCTTAAACAATTCCTCTTCCTTAGTGGATCACCTCTAGAGACCAAACACTTAGGTGGCTAACGTTGATCAAAGGAAAGAATCAATTCCGGAGATTCAAGGAGATCGTGAAGAACAAGGAGTTGAACTCGTACATGTGGAAGCTTAGTTCTACAAGGGTATGATTCCAGAACTTCTTATTTTTCGTTTTAAATTAATAATTTGCATAAAAGATGATCCAGATAATTGGTTTGTAGAAAAATTTTAAACTCTGATTTACCATGCTTTCGCTAATTTTTGCAATTTGATTGCTCCATGATTTCTTACAAACCTAACAGTGGTATCAGAGCCAAATCTTTATGCGAGTTATTAATTGTTTTGATTCCATATATGTATGGGTATGTGTTTGGAATAATATATTGGGCATAATTTGTTGTATGAAATCTTAATTTTTGGATGAAAAGGTCAAAAATCGCGAATCGAAATTCCAGATTTCGCCGCAGTGCGGGGCGTGTTGGATATGCAAAAATCCAAAATTTTTCTGTAAGGTCGGCGCAGGGCGCGCCATAGCTGCAGAAAAAATTCTGATTTTAATTTTGTGCAATTTTTCCAAAAATGAAATAAATATTTTATTTTATTTGATTACATACAAATTTTAATTGCCATTAAATGATATCGATGCATATGTGGAATGGAGTTATTATTCATGAGATGAATTTTATTTATTGATGCATATGATGATATGTATGATAATAAATATGGTTGATTATGGACTGTTGACTAATGTGATTGGATTTTATTTTAATTGAATGCTTGAATGTATTGGTTTTATTAAATGGGGTCTGTGTACCTCGTCTTCTCTAATTTTCTTGATGTAAAATTCTATCTCTCTCTTATGTACTTCCCCTTGACTGCTGATTAAGGTTTCTATTTAAATTAAATAATTTATGTAATAAGACAAGTTAGAATTATCTTGAAGAATTGGAGACCAAGGAGCAAGGAGCGTGTGAAGACCCGTTTGTAATGGAGCCCAGGTTTAAATATAATAGCTATGTTTAAATTTAATTCTTGTACTCTTAAGTTTGATATTTTGGTTCACTTGGTGGCTCTAGTGAACCAAACTAGAATAAAAGTCCATAATCAATCTGGGTAGAATATAGTATTCTATATGTGTATGCTAGTATTATATATATATATATATATATTATATTTTATGCAAACATGCTTCACATGTTTTAATAAAATGACGCGTATTTTATATATATATATATATATATATATATATATGTGTATGCGAGCTAAACAGATTGAGACTAATAATAACAAACCCCTCGAAGAAATCATTTTATGTCTAAAGCATTGAAAGATATTTGGAATATCGAACGTCACCTTCTAACATGATAAAATTAATAGAGTATTAAATATTTAATATGAGTTTGTTGTGCTTTCCATAAGGCAAGTATTAAGGATTTACGATGTTAATTTATCACATTTGATGCTTATAAAAAAGATTGAACAATATTATTTTGTTGTACTTTTCACAAATATAATAATTTTTTTTTGAATATATGGAAGTGCTAGGTTGGACTTAACTCAGATAATTTTAATTCGCATGTGCTACCACTTGATCAAAATAATCTGAGAGGCAAAATAAAAGGAGTTACATGTTGATGTAATTGATAAAATGTTGTCTGCCTATTTATTTATATATGGTTCGTTTTGTTTTCCACAAGGCTATATACATTTGAAATAGGATCCTTATTCTCACTAGAAAATTTTTAATTAGATTTTGTCGAACTGTATAAGTGAGGGTAATATAGTTTGAATAAAATAGTGAGGGATACCAATTTAGAATAAGACCTAATTTATTTTGGTATGTAAAACTAATTAAATGAATGTTTCCTAAAATGTTGTCTTTTCACATGAAGAAATTGAAAAATGCCAAAGTCACTAATTTCACTGCGTAGCATACTTGATGCTAACAAACTAACCGGACCAAATTACACGGACTGATTAAGGAATCTGAGAATAGTTCTCACTGCTAAAAAGATTTCTTATATCCTAAATTCGTCTGTCCCTAGAACTGTTCCAGAAACAGCCTATGAGGAAGAGATTGCCACTATTGTAAAGTGGCAAGATGAAGCATCTGTGGCTCAATGCATCATGCTCGCATCCATGAATAACAAGCTTCAGCGTCAGCATGAAAATATGGATGCTCCTACTATGTTGCTTCACCACAAGGAGTTGTATGGTGAACAAAGTAGGACTGCTAGATATGAGATATCTAAGGAGCTCTTTCGATCTCGGATGACCGAGGGCACTGCCATTAAGACTCATGTCCTAAGGGTGATCAATCTGATTGAACGCATTGGACAGCTTGGGTTCGTCATTGATGGGTAGTTGAGTTAAGATTTAGTCTTGTAGTCACTCCCTGACACCTTCTCACAATTTTTTGTGAATTTTCACATGAATAAGTTGGACGTCAGCTTGACTGAATTACTTAACATGTTGAAAACAACAGAAGATCATTTCCCATCCAAGAAGAACCAAGTCTTAATAGTGGATGATTCTTTCAAGAAAAGGAAGAGGCCCAAGGTATCTTCTGAAAAGAAGAAATCTAAGAAGGCTAAAGGCAAGGTGAATAGGAAGAAACAAAAGAAACCTGATCCAGATAGCAAAGGAATGTGCTTCCATTGTAATAAGCCGGGTCACTAGAAGAGGAATTGTAAGAATTTCCTTGCAGAACAAAAGCAAAAGAAGCTTGGTCAAGCTTCAAATCCTAATCAAGGTTTGTTTATGATTGAAATTAATTTTTTAAAAAGTAAAAATTCTATTTGGGTATTGAATACAGGCCGTGATTCTCACATATGTAATACTATGCAAGGACTCGTCAGAAGTAGAAAGCTGAACAAGGATGAGGTTGTCCTACGAGTGGAAAATAGAGCAAAGGTCGCTGCATTAGCTGTAGGCACTTATTGTTTAGCACTTCCTACGGGCAAGTACATTAATTTGAATAATTATTATTTTATTTCGAATATCATTAGAAACATTATTTCTATTTTTGTATTAGATATGGATGGATATGACATTATAATAAAGAACAACAATTATTCTATTTATAATAACAATATTTTATATGGTGTTGGTAATTTGCGAAATGGATTTTCTATACTTGACTTGCATAAAAATATATTTCAAATTGAACAAACTAAGAAAAGGAAAAGAGATTATGTTAATTATACCTATATGTGGCACTGTAGACTCGGTTATATCAATGAAATAGAATTATCCAAGTTGCATAAGGATGGGCTCTTAGAGCTATCCGATTATGAATAATATCCAACTTATGAATCTTGTCTCATGGGTAAAATGACTAAATCTCCTTTTAGTGGAAAAGGAGAAAGAGTTACAGAGTTGTTAGCAGTTGGTTCACACAGACGTTTGTGGACCTATGACAACGATTGCACGAGGAGGGTATTCTTATTTTATTACTTTCACTGATGATCACTCAAGATTTGGATATGTGTATTTAATAAAATACAAATTTGAATCATTTAAAAAGTTCAAAGAGTTCAGAAGTGAAGTAGAGAAACAAACGTGCAAGAGTATTAAGATTCTTCGATCAGATCGAGGTGGAGAATACTTAAGCGGTGAGTTTCTCAATTGTCTTAGAGATAATGGTATAATCTCACAATGGACTCCACCAGGTACACCACAATTAAATGGAGTATCTGAAAGGAGAAATTGAACATTGTTGGACATGGTTCGTTCCATGATAAGTTTTACCGATCTTTCAATTTCCTTCTGGGGTTATGCCCTAAAAACGGCTACATATTTACTAAATAAGGTCCCCTCAAAATTCATCCCCAAGACTCCATATGAAACGTGGACAGGGAGGAAACCTGGTCTTAAGTATGTTAAGATTTGGGAATTTCCAACTTATGTGAAAAGGTTTTAAAATGACAAGCTTGGGACAAGATCTGATAAGTGCACGTTTGTGGGATATCCTAAATAAAGTTTGGGATACTATTTCTACAATCCTACTGAGCAAAAGGTGTTTGTTGTGAAACACGTTGCCTTCTTGGAAAAGGAGTTTACCCTTGAATGGGCTAGTGGGAGGAAAATAAATCTTGAAAAAAATTCAAGAACCACAAACCACTACAGATCAATTGAATGAACCTGTCCAAGTAGAGCCACCTACTGTACAACACCCTATTCATAAATCTAAAAGAGTGCCGAAGATACCTGAAAGGTATTAATTTGTCATAGAGGATGACGATGAGATACACATTATGAATGATGATGATTCATTGAATTACAAACAGACAATGAGTAACTAAGACTCAGAAAAATGGTAGATGACCATAAAATCTAAAATGGATCTCTAAAGCAATGCACAAGACCATTCGAATTTTACTTGCAATTACAGCTTATTACGACTATAAGATATGGCAGATGGACGTGAAAACGGTCTTCCTTAATGGAAAACTTGAGGAGGATGTGTATATGACACAGTTAGAGGGATTTGCTTCAAAGGTTGGAACAAATCAAGTTTGTAAGTTTCAACGATCCATTTATGGATTGAAGCAAGCTTCTCATAGATGGAACATCCGTTCTGATGAGGCAATCAAAGAGTTTGATTTTATCAAAAATGAGGATGAACCATGTGTGTACAAGAAGGTTAGTGGGAGCGTTGTTTCATTCCTTGTATTATATGTTTATGATATATTACTGATAGGGAGTGACATTCTTATGCTACAATCGATCAAAATAAAGTTGTCTAAACATTCCTCCATGAATAATTTGGGTAGAACATTCTACATTGGGGATATAAATCAATATAGATAGATTTAAAAGGATGTTCGGCTTAACCCAAGGAACGTATATTCATTAGATGCTAAAGACGTTTAGCATGGCAAACTCCAAAAGTGTCTCATGATGATGAGCCATGGAGTGTATCTCTCTAAAATTGTCCTCAATAAAAGAGAGATCGCATGAGTTACTATTATGTATGCAATGAAATATACGAGACTTGATATTGATCAGTCATATTCTGGAGAAGATCACTGCAAGACAATGATAAACATCTTAATTATTTAACTGACACTGAGGATGTCATCATGACGCATGATGGGTCTGAATTAAACTAGAGGACTAAGCAGACTCAAGTTTTTAGTCTGACCAAGACGACAGCAAAACAACTTTAGGGAAAGCCGCTACCTTGAAAGGTGGTGCAGTAAATTAAAAAGGTTTCGAACATCAAAAGGTTGCTGGTTTAGTGACAAAGACAAAGTATATAACTGTAAGTGAAGTTGCGAGTTGATGTTTCGGATGAAAAGTTCATTACAGAACTAGGAATAGTTCCTAAGTCTCATCTTGAATCCAAATATGTGTTGCGGCACTTTGATTAAAGAAATCATTGAAAGAAGAGACGTCACCTTAGAGCGTGTAGACTCTCAAGACAACATTGCAGATTCATTTACTAAAGCTTTAACTCAACAACAGTTTGATCGTCACTTAGAGAAGATGGTATGAGATACCATGGCGATTGACTTTAGAGCAAGTGGGAGATTGAAAGTAGTATGCATACAAGCTAATCATGTATAATGATAAAGCATCTACTTTGGAGACGATCTTATTTATTTATTAATAAAAGTATTAACTTATTAGAAGCATTTAATTATCTAAATGATGTTATTTTTATAATATATAAATAACTCATAGTTTTAAGCAATGCTTTTAGAATCACGATGCTGATCATGCTAATGAGATCTAAATTCTTAGAAAGTTTAAAAATTAAAATAGTTCCCAATCGTGGGATTACTAAAAAGGGGATTAGTAAATTTGTATAGATTGGTACATATGTTGCTTACTCATTGGATGAGGATGCTTGATCTTATGATCATTTGTGTGGAGACACTAAAGCAAATATGTAGATGTTTATTAGAGAATAAGTTCACTGAACGTGACTCGCTATGGAATACCTAATGGAATTTTACTTGCATGTCAATAGGAATTTCTAATGTGATAGTAGTACAAGTGATCCTTGGACTTGAGATCATCATAGTATCTTGTGTGTAGTGAATTATACTTTGACTTATTCTTTAAGACCCTTAGGGTATATCAAAAAGTATGCTTGGGTATAATACGTTACATATGGAGATAATGAATAGTCAATAAAGAATCTACCACTTCTAGTAAAAGAAGAGATATGTTCTATATAATTCGTTAAATGACAACCTAGTAGTCCTTGGCCAATGCAGAATAAAATTAGAAAGGAGTTTCTAATTTGCATTATTTGAAGTTGTGCATTTTCTAATCGAAATACATATAATTAAATAAAATAAGATTTGACAGTAATTTCATGTCTTATATTTAATTAGAAACATTGTATGGTGGAAGGATTGAATTGTATGATAACTATTTACTCACATGTTTTTTTATGATTAATGTTGAAATTTATATTATCTAAAAAGTCGTTGATCGCTAGGGAGGCATCCCTATTGTAGAATAAATATTATTTATTTAAATAGTTATTAGTTTAATTTATTTATTTAAATAAGATTAGAATTGTTATAATTGATTTATTCACAATCGGTTTAATATGGAGAACCTAAAGGGTCACACCATAAAAGGAAGAATAATTATTTAAAAAAATAATGGCATAATCGTAATAATGCATTAAGTGTAATTAATTTAATCTATGGTGATAGAATAAATTAAATAACTTAATGTTTATTAGTTAATATTTTGTAAGTATTAAATATAAATTAATAAGAGTAGTCTTATTAATATTATTACAATTATTATTATTTTTAATTTCTAAAGGAGTTTATGAATTAATTTAATACTAGTACTCTCATTTATTCCTAATAAGATTAGGAGACAAATTAATTAAATAAGTTTAATTAATTAATCCCAATATGATTGGGAAACCTATTTAATTAAAGGAGTTTAATTAATTAAATAAAACTCTATTTTTAATAGGATTAAAAGAGTTGACCAATATTTATATAAGAGGAGTCTTATGATAGATATCAGTTGATACAATTTTAATTGTTGGAGAATACTCTTTTTCTATGGATGATAGAAAACAGGGGTTTAACCAACCACCATTCTTCTTGAATAATTTATTTTTCTTGATGGAACACTTATAGAGACCAAACACTTGGGTGGCTAACGTTGATCAAAGGAAAGAATCTATCCCGGATTTTCAAGGAGATCGCGACGAACAAGGAGTTGAACTTGTACCTGTAGAAGCTTTGTTCTACAAGGGTATGATTCCATAACTTTTTATTTATCGTTTTAAATTAATAATTTGCATAAAGGATGATCCGGATAATGATTTGTAGAAATTTTTAAACTCTGATATACCATGCTTTCGCTAATTTTATAATTTGATTACGCCCACGATTTCGTACAAACCCAACAGTGACATCAGAATCAAATCTTTATGCAATTATTAATTATTTTAATTTCATATATGTATGGGTATGCATTTAGAATAATTTATTAGATATAATTTATTGTGTAAAATTATTTTTTAAAAAAGGAAGATAAAATCACGAAACAATTTCCGAAGCGGATTAAGCAAAATAATAGTTCGCGATTTAAAAAAAAAAGAGCCTTCGTGGGTCATTGACTTGGTTTAAAAAAGGTGACCCAGAATTCTTGATTCTTTCTGATGAATAGATTTCAAGGTGATATCATGTTACTATATATATATATATAAAGTACCTAATAACTTGATCCAGCAGGATTCACGTGGAGATTACCATATATATATATTTATATATTATATTTTAAATAATTTTATAATTAAAATAAAGATTTTATTTTAATCTTGAAATTTAATTTTATGCAATTTAAAATTACCCATTAAATGATACTCATATATATATGAAATACTTTAATTCATGATATGAATATTTATTTATTTATTGATGCATATAGTGATATGTATGATAGTAAATGGAGTTAATTATAGACTATTTACCAATGTGATTGGAATTTATTTTAGTTGAATGCTTAAATGAATGAGTTTTATTAAATGGGTCTGCGTACTTCGTCTTTTCTAATTTTTTCTTGATGTAAAATTCTATCTTCCTCTTATGTATTTTCCTTTGACTGCTGATCAAAGTTTCTATTTAAATTAAATAGTTTATGTAATAGAAATAGTTAGAATTATCTTGAAGAAATTAGAGACCATGGAGTAAGAAGTGCGTGAAGACCCGTTTGTATGGAGCCCGTGTTTAAATGTAATAGTTACGTTAAAATTTAAATTCGTGCACTACTAGGTTTGACCATTTGGTTCATTTGGTGGCTTTAGTGAACCAAACTACAAATAAAAATTCATAATCAATCCAGGTAGAATATAGTATTCTATATGTGCATGCTAAGTATTATATATATATATATATATATATATATATATATATATATATATTATATTTTATGCAAACATGCTTCGCATGTTTTAATAAAATGACACGTATTTTATATATATATGTGTATGGGCGCTAAATAAGATAAGATAAATAATAACAAATCTGTTAGGAATATACAAGAGAATATTATTCCTATTTTGTATGATTTGATTATGATATAAATGAATGAATATGCAAATATGTTTGCATTGATAAAAGCTGTAAAGTCCTTTAATAGATAATAAGAATATATGTACAAGGACTTAGACTGAAATGATCAAATATGTTAGGTTGATCACACATAAGCAAAACAGCTTTGTAAAGTTCTTAAAAAGAAATGATGTACAAGAACTATAAATATAGAAAGATCAAGCTTATTAGGTTGATCTTATAAAAGTGTAAAAGATAGGCTTGTCTGATCACCGAGCACTACACCAGCATCGTAGTCTGCCAGGAGAGACAAGGAAGACTCGAGAACTATCAAGGCGGAATTATAGTCTGCAAGATAGTAGATCTCGGAGTTCTTAGTCTGCCAGAAGAAATGAGAAAGGATCGTAGTGTGTCGAGAAGAACTTTCCCAGAGTCGTAGTCTGCTGAGGAAGTCATGTTCAGAATTGTAGAGACAGCCTGTCTATGAGTCGACCGAGCGTCTGTCAGAGCTAAGTCAAGAATCGTAGATCACACTTGAAGTAGTGGAGTCTATCGATCATATCAAAGACAGAGATCGTAGTCGAGCCAGATCAGACGAGGACAACAAGCATGAAGGCAAAAATCGTAGTCTGTCAAGGTCTGATCTCGGAGTCGTAGTGTTTACAGAAACAAGGCTAAATCGTAGTCTGCAGAACTAAGGCTTCTATAGAGGTTGCTCACAATGCCAAGGCAGAATCGTAGTGACAACACGATTCTCAACAGATGAGCACTCCCAGAATATCCAAAGCATGAATTCTCTGGTCTGAGCAGCAAAGATACATTCCACTTAAAGAAAATCAGAGAGCACACAACGAATGGCATGCAAGCTAACTAAAGATCTAAGCACCAACTCAATCGTCATCCAGGTTGAGTTGTGAAGCCATTCAAGATGAAGTCTTTCACAAGCTAACCAGAAGAAGACTTCAGATAAAAGTGACTGACTAGAAAAAGTCAGCAAGTACAGTAGCTGTCAATAGAACAGAAGACAATGGTCTTGAGAATCACTCAGGATCGTAGTATTTGTCAAACAAAGCAGGAACTGATGAAGTTTTCACAGAGATACTGGCCAGCTTATGAAGAACAAGACAGAAGTGATTAAGCATGGGTCACACCATTGATGATAGGTGAACGCAAGATCACCAGGAGAAATAGAGCTGGGTATGCCATAAATCTGATGTGTCTTACTATTCAGAAGAAGGCCAGAGCAATAAGTCAAGCTATCAGTTCTTGAGATCAGTCAAGGCAAGCAGAAGTGTTGAAGCACTGCACAAGTAAAGGAAGAAGTGTTCTACATTGCAAATCCAAAGAACACTCTTCAGAATCGTAGTGTTGTCTCAACTAGTCAAAGAGCAACATTCAACATGACACACTACGATCAAGGTCTAAGAATATTTGCATCAGAATCGTAGAGTTCAGGCATCTGAATATTGAAGCACTGGTAACGTCTCAATATAAAGATTGACATCCGAATGTTGCTAATTGAGAGCATTGATGCAAAAGGACAACTCCTAAAGATTCGAATCAAGGAATCAGAAAAGAGTAATAAAGGTGACTACCAGCCTGACACAGAACAGTGACATCTCTGAGGCGGTAGGTGAGAAAGCAGACGGCTATGTTAGTAAAGTCAAAAAGGAGCTATCACGTCACATCAGCAGTCTGCACCAAATAACTTTTGATCTGCAAAGAAATTCAAATAGCTCCCAACGGCTATATTCCAACGGGAAGATTGTGAGGGAGTATATAACAGCTAGAGCTTCAAAGATCAAGAGTTGCTGAGTTGTAGAATCGTTGATTTGTTGGAATGCTATAATGTTGACTCTACGAGTTCCACCAGAGCTGAACAGAACAAGTCTCAGTGGCAGTGAGACTACGAAAGTGGAAGTGAAGCAGATTGAAAGAAGGACTTGAACAGACTAAAAGCTTCACTCAACAAGGATGAGAATGCCACTGAAGATGACAGCTAAGCTGAGAGCCGAGAAGGCCATGAAGATAGCATTTAGGAAAGTGGCTAAGCATAAAGAAGATTAGAAGAGCCACTCTACGGATCACCATGAAGAACCAGAAGCTGAAAAGGAAAAGATGCAGAACCATAGCTACTTATCTATCAATAATCAAGGGCTGCTAAGGACTAGAAGAAGATGACCCACAATAAAAAGCCTTAGCAGTCCTATGTGGTGATGGTGCACAGCTGACATCAGAAGAAGATGAGCTGAACAGAATGAAGATCCGCTGCACCTGAGAAGAAGAGGTCCAGACTCGAAGCAGAATGCTGAGGACCAAGCCAAGCTGCTATGTACAAGAGATGATAAAGCTTCAAGTCATTTTAGCAGCAAAGCACAAACAACAATAACTACAACAACAACTAGCCAGGGCCTGAGGGGTTTGTCCGGAGGGACTAAATGAGTTCCAAGGCTGCTGGCCTTGAAGAGTTCTTAGTGAACTAGAGGAGTTATAATCCTGCTGGGCTTGAAGAGTTCTTTGTGAACTGAAGTGCTAAGGCTGCTGGCCTTGAAGGAATCTTATTGATTCAGGATGCTGCCCTTCCTTAGTGGATTTCCTGCTAGAGTGCAGAAGAGTGGATTAGGAACTTGAGTTTCTAAACCACTTAAAACCCCTTGTGTTTTTTACATTTTGTCATTTACTTTTTGTCATTTACGTTATGCACTCAACTACTATAACTGTTATGTTTGTATTAACTACTTACATCTAAACTAACTTCAAGAACAATGTATCAATGTTTATCAATATATAAATGAAGGGGACATTTAACTTATTTCGATGTGCTTGAAATGATTCTTATGTTTTCATGTGCTAACTTTTTAGCAATACAAAATAAAATGGAAAAGAGTTTAAAAACGCAAAGGATCTATTCAACCCCCCCTTCTAGATCTATTGTGTGCCTACTAGGAACTAACAATTGGTATCAGAGCTGGTTCTCATGCTATATTTGAAAGGTAATCGCTTTGATTCTAATCCTAGGCACAAACATTGTTCTAAACTTAGTTTAGTAGTAAGTCACTTGTAAATGCAGATGAGCTCACACGTTGGAAATAATGTGTACAGGTAAATGTGTATATACACCTGAAGCTGCTCAGATTGGTCCATGTTCTTAAATGACATAGCATCAAGACCAATCCTTGTCCACAGTCAATCTTGTAGTCTGAAGACCAGAGATGGGAAGTCAAGAGGTATCAACAACAAAGAATCAAGCATCCTCCATTCTGAAAGATGAAAGGCTATACATGCTAAGAAACACTTATCCAGAGGAGAAAGAAGAATTTCTCAACTATGTATTTGGCTAACCAGTAGTTGGATGTGAACCCTGAGGTTCAAGGTGATTAAAGAACTAAAGATGCCAAGACGTTCTTAGCTTACCTCTTCAAGGCTATGACTGATTGATCGAAGGACAACTGGAGCAACAAGCTGTAAGAAATAAATATAAAGATATACACATCAATGCCTAACCTCATTATAGCAAGGTAAATGACTGTCAAGAGACTGACAGTGTAAAGGTACGATTCCTCATTCATTATAAATGTGTACATCATGTTGCATCACCTTATGTACTATAACAATATTCTATCAAGAGACCATACTCTTCCTAAAAAGGGGAAGAGAGAAAGTACACTAAGGTTGGAAACTTAATTGCTAACAAACTTTCTCTCCATCCAAGTCTTAGGTTGAAGATAACATCTTGAAAGATGTCTGAAATAAGTCATAAGCATATCAAGATTTAATTAATCTTAAGTGGAGTAATTCTTGCTGAAGGGTTAGTATGTATGTATAAACCTATGTTCTAGGTTTTTGATAATACATAGAGTATGATCAGTTCTAGAGGAGTATCTTGAAGATTCTTAGAAACTGATCATCTCCATGAATCTACCAGATACAAATAAGTAATAGAGTTGATTCCTACTCTGCGAACATTCAAGATCTGTGAACATAACCAAGCAAAGGGTGAAACCATCAAAGAAAAAGAGTGTATCATTAAAATGATTAATCTTACATACACTCACCATCATGCATTTTAAATGTCATACCTAAATCTGATACATGCATGGATATGATCATTGATGCTAAATTTGATGTAAATTCAAATATATGAGGAATAGGAATTTTGAGAAAACTAACCTAGCAGGACCCAATCAAGCTTGGGTACCAAAATAGAAATTATCTAAACCTGCAGGTACTTAGTCTATCTGACCAAACTAAGGAGTGCTGAAGCAGATGGCTTCAATCATGAAGATTCACCCAGCTAGAGGCTCAAGACATTTCAGCAATGTTCTTGACAAAATTCATCCTATACTAAAGTCGGTTTCTGAAGATTTACTGAGCCCACATGAACGAAGCTCACAAGATTGCTAATCTCCACATGGAAGCTGATCATTTATACCTAGATGAAAAAATAAAGAATATTCCATGACCCATCCATGCAAGGAATATCTTTAAAGAAGAAAACGCGAAGAAGTTCACATCAAAGGATCATCAAGCTTTGATTATGAAGAACTCTTCATAGAAGCAGAGCTCCACGAGTGCAATCAGTAAAAAAAGTTTAAGGAAAATCATAGTGTTCTCTACGATCAAGACTGTGCCAAACTTGTGCAAGCAAACACACAACGATTATGGTACAATGATCATAATCGTAGTGTTCTTCCAGTCAGCATCAAAGTCCGCAGTTCTGATTAAGGAGGAAGGGAAACTAATTGAAGGAAGGCTGTTAGATGTTGACAAGTTAATAGTCCCAAATGAGTCTTCATTCATCCTTAGTGTATATTGATGAAACTAAGGAAGGACTACAAGCCTACTGAAAATGCATGGTCAGGTATCAGATAAAGAAAACTACGTTCGTAGTTCTGTCAACAATCGAGGAGTAATCAGTCCTGAAGACATCTCTCTCCATGATCTAATGAAGCTTTTATGATAGAGATGATTCCAGTCAGAAGGAGATATGCAAGACTTACCTTTTGATAAATATGAAGAAGAAGAATTCATGCTTCTTTGAGAAGAAAGCATCATCTCTGGGGGAGCAGTGATCCTCTAAGAGCAGCAGCACTAAAGGTATCTAAGATGATTAATGAAGCAAATTCTTCAGATCTTCCAAGCAGAAAAGATAGTCACTTGATTGACTCAGAAAGATCAAGTGAGAAGCTAAAGAAGCTATGAATTTTAGAAGAAGAAGAAAAACAGTCACAGAACTAAGAATTTCTCACTCACTACGATTGAAGAGGTGCCACCAATCGTAGAGTCCAGACAAATTATGACTGCAGATGGAGAAGCTTCTACAGCCTCTCAGCCTGAACAATTATCAGGGCTGAATCTGAAGAAAGAACAAAGGCTATGTCTAAATAAAAGAAGAGGACCACGAAATTTATCAAGGAGTTTGATCTGACAGATGAAGATATGGAGATGGTGTAGCTCAGGGAGCAAAATGAAGAAGTGGAATTCTTGCCAGAAGTTGTGAGAAAATCTCAGAAGATAAGTCAATTATGGTTTATACCACGATTATCAAAACCACTTCTACCAAAGATCATAGAGAACATGAGCTAACCCAAAATAGAAAAATTCCAGTTACAGAGTCCCAAAATTCTGTGACTGATGAACCAAATGAATATCCATCATAGTCAGTAGTAATGTCCCAAAACATGCTACTGATAGTCATATCAGCCACCCACCTCTAAATCCTGGAGTGCCTATGATCAAACATCTGATCATAGTATAGAGCAGAAGGACACCACGATTATTACCTTTCCAAAAATCAACACCAATGAATATCCAGAGTTGGTAAATGAACTCCCCAGCAGAGAGGTTAGATGTGATGTCAGAACTAACCTTGTATAAGTCTTTTCATCTGGTAAGCGCCTCAGGGACAAACCTGATCCTTAGCGTTGAGCTAAGAGGTTGGCCCTTCCATAGCTACCTTAATTTAGAAGGAATGCTAATGTGGAATGCATCACAAGAATCTTTGCTGAAGCAATCATCATCTCATCAGAAGATTACAAGCTGCATATGAGAATTGCCAATCCCTCAGAGGCTAATGGAGAAGTTGTCTATTGAAGCTTGACTACTGACTACGATCATCGAAGAAGAAGCAAAGGTTGTAGATCAGTTTGAGAAATCGTGGAGTATTAAACCAAGTTATGAATCACTCCACGGATTAAAGAAGTCAACAGTCAACTGAAGAAAAGGCAAATCTGATAAACTGATGAGGGAGAAGAAGTTACAGATTGTGACCTATCAGAGTCTTACAACTATCCTACTAAGGAACGTGGAAGGAACAGTTACAAGAGGGAAATTCAAATAATTGGCAGCTTCATTTTAGCGGGTTAATCAAAAGCTACAAACCTGTCAAATCCATACATTCATCCTCTCAAGCCAAAACCTAAACACTTCCAAACAGCCTGACCTTCTCCAACAGTCATCAGATCTCAAACTGCTTTCTAACATCTCACAAGATTCTTACAAAGCTATAAACCCAGAAAACCCTAACTCTTCAAATGGCACATTGGCGAGTAATCACTGGTATTCAGCTCAGAACCAAGACGTTCGAAAAATCTGAGAAGAAGTTTAGAGATATTCTTGAACTAGTGAAGAGGGCTGGATTCTCAGAATGCTATGAGTCAAATACTCCTATTTATGTTGACTTGGTTAAAGTGTTCTACTCCAACATGACTACGAATTCTGAAACTCTTTCCACCAAAGTAAAAGGTCAAATTCTGATGCTGAAATCTTTTGACATCAATCAGTGCTTAGGTTTCTCTGACCTAGGACTGAAAAGCCTTGATGAAGTTGACATCGAAGGAGCCAAGAAGATTATGGGATACAAAAGAAATCCTAGTCTGAAGGATATGAAGAAAAAGGAGTTTCCTGAAGAGTTTGAGTTCCTTGCAGAAATTGCAGGCAAATGTATACTATGAAAAGACACTGCACATAACACTATGAGTGATCAACAACTGAAGATCATGTCTGCAATAGTTCTGAAGAAGTGTATCAACTTTGGAGTTATTCTGCTCGACCAAATGTCCAAATGGTTGGATAAGGCAGAAAAGAAGAGGTTAACAGGGAAACCACTCACAAAGGTTTTCCATGGAAGGCTATTGAGTATTATTCTTAAGAAGAGGCTGAAGAATAAGATTAAGGATGATGAAGGTGAATTCCTAAACAGTCATAAGATAATGACTACACAGCTGTTTGCAAACTGGAAGAAGAACCCAATGGAGAACAAACGGCTAACATATGGCAGCAGCAACAAGATTACTTCAAGGAAGAGAAAGGCAAGTGCCATAAAAGAAGAAGAACTGTCACACTCTGAAGATTCAGAGCCCAAGTCTGAAAAGCCTTCGAAGAAGAAAACCAAAATGGTGCAGAAGCAAAAGTCAGTTCACCAAAGAAGTATATCTACTGAAGAAGAAAACGTAGAGTCAGAAGATGAGATGGGAACTGAGAGGTCCAAGGTTGAATCTTCAACGAGCAAGTCTGGTGATGAAAAAGAATATGCAAGTCCTATGGCTAATCCTCAGAGTAGCCATTCTGCTGACAAGGGAGAATCTAATCATGAAGCAGTTAGATCTCCTAGCGGTGAAGTACCAAGGAGTTCATCTGGTGGGCCAAAAGACGAAGGGTCTAAAAAAGAAGTATCTGTCATTCTTGCTACTGAATCTCAAGGAAGTCTGTCTGATGAGTTAGAGACTTCAAAGACTAAAGATGAAGAGAGATCTGAGTCTCCTGTAGCTGAATCCCCAAAAAGAAGGAAGAGCAACAGATTACGCGCTCAAGCTATTCTAGGAAAGAAAGGAGACTCATCTACAGCTATCATAGAACTCAGTGATGATGAGGCTGTATCAAAGGGAAGACAATGAAGATGTCTGCAAAGAATAGCAACAAAAGGCTGAAGACTAAAGAGTTAATAGAGGCTAGTGAATCTACAAAGGCAAGCTCTGCTAATGTTAATGCTGATGATGATCAAATGCTGAAACAAACTGATGAGTCAGTTGAAGGAAGTCTACACCAGTCTGACTCCAGCTCAGATTATGTAGAAAGTAAAGGAGATTCCAATCCTGAGGATGACGTGCCAGAAGATTTTCACATCCCTTGTCCTGTTCAACGCAAGAGAAGAATAGTGGTAGAAATTGATGAAGAACCACTAGATGAACTTCCAAAGAAATGGATTAATCATGGGAATGGAAGGCTGCATGTGGTGAAAATGACTGCAGCACATCTACTCAACCATCGTGAAACTATAAAGCTAGACTCTTCAACCTTGATTTATGATACTAAAATCAAGGATCGTGCAATAAGATGGTTTCATCCTTACATGCCACGGGTAAAGGCATCCCTCACCAGAGACAGTGGATATCTCACATGGTGCTTCTCTCATCTTCCTAACCTAGAGCTAGTGGCACAGAACTTTCCAAAGGTCAAGAAATTTGCAACTCTGTTAATCAAAGACCAATCTCAGTTTAAGGTCTATCGATATACTGAAAATCATTACATTCCCTACGAATGTCGAGCAGACTCTGATGGTAAAAGGATCATACCAAGGACTATGATCGCAGAGTCCTCTCACACAACCTCTGAAGATGGTCAAGATGATTGTGAAAAGATATATTCTGCCCAAGCAGTATGGAACTCAATGATTTATCAGATTCTCACTACGTTTGAAGGTCTATCCAAGAGTGAAAATTGTAGAGTCCAATCTAATGTTCAGCAGGAAGAGAATCAATAAAATGATCAGCAGGAGGCTGACCAACCAACTGTTCAGAAGGAGGATGAACAAATGGATGACAGATTTCTTCAAGAGCAAGAGTTGTTAAAGAACTCTAAAGAACTGATTGAGGAAATATCTCTCATTGCTGCAGAAGTAAAGAACATATCAACTGAAGAAGACAATAAGCTGACCAAAAGGCTTCAAACCAGAATTTCAGACTTGTCCCTCAAGCTTCAGCTAAAGGATCAAGCTTTTCTGAAGGCTATGAGTGACCAGAAGAAAGAAGCTCTACGAGCTCAGAAGGCTAATGAAGACCAAATCCTATCTCTCTCTGACAAGATTGACGATCTGAAGCAGTCTCTCTCCCTTCAACTTGGGCTAAGCCAACAAGAACTTAAGATTGAGGTTAGTAACTCGTCTTACCTGATGGAGCAGCTGTCTCAAGTGATTAATGACAAAAAGGGGGAGAAAAAGATACATCAAAAGAGACATTCAAGAGAGGAGAAAAAGAAGAGGCACTTAATGAGCAGACTGAAGTCTGAGAAGAAGAGAAGCATAGAAGCAAAGAAGGCCAAGAAAGGAAAGAAGAAGAAAGCAGTAGCAGAAGCAGAATCATCATCTGAGGGGGAGCCAAAAAATGATAACCCCATGAACACAGAATCTGAGCGGGAGCCAGACAAAGGAGAGCATGCAACTGAACCAGAGGCTGATCAAGCCAAAGAAGTGATGCGTGCATCTGAGGGGGAGCAGGGGAAAGAAGAAAAAGAAGAAAGAAAGATGAGCAGCAGCAGAAGCTGATCAACAGACATTCTGGAGACATATATGGAGCAGAAGAGGTACATCTCTATCTAGTTAGGTATGTTCTGGATCCAGAATATAGAATGTCATAGTGTATGTAATTTCATATTATCATCAATGACATTCATGATTATCTTCTTTAGAAATACAGCTGCTCACTGTATATAAGATTCATTCATCTTATGCATATGCACTGATTATTTTTGTCATAATCAAATAGGGGGAGATTGTTAGGAATATACATGAGAATGTTATTTTTATTTTATATGATTTGATTATGATATAAATGAATGAATATGCAAGTATGTTTGCATTGATAAAAGCTGTAAAGTCCTTTAATAGATAATCGGAATATATGTACAAGAACTTAGACTGAAATGATCAAATATGTTAGGTTGATCCTATATAAGCAAAACAGCTTTGTAAAGTCCTTAAAAAGAAATAATGTACAAGGCCTATAAATATAAAAAGATCAAGCTTGTTAGGTTGATCTTATAAAAGTGTAATAGATAGGCTTGTCTAATCGTCGAGCACTATACCAGCATCGTAGTCTGCCAGGAGAGACAAGGAAGACTCGAGAACTATCAAGGCGGAATCGTAGTTTGCAAGATAGTAGATCTCGGAGTTCGTAGTCTTCCAGGAGAAATGAGGAAGGGTCGTAGTGTGTCGAGAAGAACTTTCCCAGAGCTGTAGTCTGCTGAGGAAGTCATGTTCAGAATCGTAGAGACAGCTTGTCTATGAACCGACCGAGCGTCTGCCAGAGCTAAGTCAAGAATCGTAGATCACACTTGAAGTAGTGGAGCCAGATCAGACGAGGATAGCAAGCATGAAGGCAAAAATCGTAGTCTGTCAAGGTCTGATCTCGGAGTCGTAGTGTTGGCAGAAACAAGGCTAAATCGTAGTCTACAGAACTAAGGCTTTTACAGAGGTTGATCACAATGCCAAGGCAGAATCATAGTGACAACATGATTCTCAACAGATGAGCACTCCCAGAATATCCAAAGATGAAGCCTCTGGTCTGAGCAGCAAAGATACATTCCACTTAAAGAAAATCAGAGAGCACACAACGAATGACATGCAAGATAATGAAAGATCTAAGCACCAACTTAATCATCATCCAGGTTGAGTTGTGAAGCCATTCAAGATGAAGTCATCCACAAGCCAATCAGAAGAAGACTTCAGATAAAAGTGACTAACTAGAGAAAGTCAGCAAGTGCAGTAACTGTCAATAGAACAGAAGATAATGATCTTGAGAATCACTCAGGATCGTAGTGTTTGCCAAACAAAGCAGGAACTGATGAAGTTTTCACAGAGATACTGGCCATCTTATGAAGAACAAGACAGAAGTGATTAAGCATGGGTGAGACCATTGATGATAGGTGAACGGGAGATCACCAAGAGAAAGAGAGCTGGGTATGCCACAAATCTGATGTGTCTTTCTATTCAGAAGGAGGCCAGAGCTATAAGTCAAGCTATCAGTTCTTGAGATCAGTCAAGGCAAGCAGAAGTGTTAAAGCACTGCACAAGTAAAGGAATAAGTGTTCTACATTGCAGATCCAAAGAACACTCTTCAGAATCGTAGTGTTGTCTCAACCAGTCAAAGAGCAACATTCAACAAGACACACTACGATCAAGGTCCAAGAATATCTACATCAGAATCGTAGAGTTCGGGCATCTGAATATTGAAGCACTGACAACGTCTCAATATAAAGACTGACATCTAGACGTTGCTAATTAAGAGCATCGATGCAAAAGGATAACTCCTAAAGATTCGAATTAAGGAATAAGAAAGGAGTAATAAAGGTAACTACCAGCCTGACACGGAACAGTGACATCTCTGAGGCGGTAGGTGAGAAAGAAGATTGCTGTGTCAGTAAAGTCAAAAAGGAGCTGTCACGTAACATCAGCAGTCTGCACCAAATAACTCAAGATCTGCGAAGCAATTCAAATAGCTCCCAATGGTTATATTCCAACGAAAAGATTGTGAGGGAGTATATAACAGCTAGAGCTTCAAAGATCAAGAGTTGCTGAGTTGTAAAATCGTTGATGTAAGACCCCGAATTTTATAAATAAAGATTTAATTTTCTTTATATATTATTTCAAAATGGTAAGGTGTTGATTTGATAAATGTGAAAAATTATGGGTGAAATGTGCAAATATTTCAAAATAAACAAGTGGTTATAAAATATTCATTGTTGTCGGGAAATATTCGTTTGGTCGTGGAATATTCTTGTTGTCGGAGAATATTCATACGACGGCGCAGCTATTTGTGGGCCCCACAACGAAATAACTGTCGAATATAGAAAGCGACAGAAATAACCTTTTTATAAAATAATGGCATAGTTGTTACCGTTAGTACTGTTGAAATACCCGGTGGTTAAAATACAGTAATACGCGGTGTTGCACAGTAGCACACGGTATTGCACAATATTTTGAATTATTGATTCTTAGTAAGAAGTCACTACTCAATTATTGTTACAGTAATTACTGTTCAATATTTTATATTATTGATTCAATAATTGCATGATATTTTATTGATTCAATAATTGCTACGTTGCTATTTTATATGATTGATTCAATAATTGCTACCGTTGATATTTTGTATTATTGATTCAATAATTGTCACTACACAATATTTCACATTATCCACTCAATAATTCATATTATTTGAATAATATTATTAGATAGCATTATTGACAATATCTAAGGAAGTTCTGTCTAGGAGGGGTTATTTAATTGCGCGCCAGTAAGGAGAAGTCCTTATCGAAAGGCCCCCTCTTTTCTGGGAACGACCTGGTTGTCAATATTGTAGTTCTGTAATATTATTTATGAATAATTAATTATTGATTTATATGATAAGAAAATATTTATTTTGTGGATATAAAAGAAGGAATTAGTGCTGATGAGTATTTTGGTGTGAAAAATCATCCGTTTATGGATTTCGGATAATTTATGTTTGGAATTTGGAAAAACTTCCTTTTACAAAGTTGTAGAGAATTAAATTTCCTATGAAAAAGACATAGAATTTGTATTTTTCTGATAAAGAGGCTATTTATTATGAATTATTTTAGTTTCAGAAATAAATATTTTTATTAAAACCATGGGTGGGCCCCACTTTTGTTTTTTTGTTGAAAAATTCTAATTTCTTACTTTGAAAGCAGCCAGGCAAATTTTCAAAATTATACACTGAAGAAATTTTAGCCGCCGGTAACAGAAAGTCTACTTTGGCATCCTAAGTTTTTCCTATAAATAGGGTGCTTAGGTTAGAATTGAAAATCACACCAGAATCTGAAATTTTCTCGCTCTATAATATCAAGCGTATTTTTGTGAGTATTTAGATACTTTGAGTGTTGCTATTCAGTGCAAATTTTCTTCAGCCTGATATCCGATATTTCAGTCAGAAGTACTATTCTTTTGAGGTAAAGGATGTTATTTTCTTTCGTAAATAATGTTATTCTTTTCAATATCATTATATCAAAATATTGTCATGGATTTTATTATGAAATTCTTACTTTTTTCGTCGGGGTTACTATTCACGTGTACGGCACTATTCACGTATACGACACTATTCACGAAAAAAATTAAATTTTCTTATATTTGTCCAAGTTGCTTGTTAAGGTTCCTATCTTTGACTGGATCCAAGTTTTTATCTTTATTCTTGAATTTTGCTCCACAAAGTATTATTATGAAATATTCTTGAACTTGGATAAACTAAATTACGAATCCCTAATCTTTGTCTTTTATCTCACTAGATTCGTTATTTATATTATTTTCATCATCCTCAATACGAAAAGGTGATATAACTGAATATCTTTGGCCTGTAGAGCAAAGATGAATGATTACCTGATGAATATCTTTGGCCGTAGTGCAAAGATGGACAGGTGTTGAGATGAACATGACCACTGGTGATACAAATGAATATCTTTGGCCCGTAGTGCAAAGATGAATATTTGATTTGAGATATATATTGATTGATGTTACATGGATAAAATATTGATGATGGACTTTTAAATCATAGAAGATAGTAAACTTCAGTCTCTACTTAACTCTTCTAATGAATTGTTATTTTCGCTACGAATATTGATCTAAAACTTGTTGTCCATAATATTTTATCTGAATTGTTGAAGACTAACAATAATTTATTTTCCATTATCTTAGTCATAATATTATTTACTGGGCTAGTTGAGCTCACCCTTTTCATCTATTGTCCTCTTCAGGAAATGAGAATATCGCAGGAACTAGTCGGGGGACAGAGTGATGGTCCGAGTTAGAGCAGTAGTAGTCCTCACTATTTCTAATAAATAGTGTGAGAATAATTGTAATGAGGACTTAGTTTGAATGTTAATATTTTCTCCATATTTGTATTGACACTCACATTTGTGTGGTCGTATTTTGCACGACTGTGTGATATAAAGTTTGTATTTTAATTCTGTACCAAGTATTTGGTGACTCAGAATGGGTTGGGTTGACTGGACCTTTTCTGGGGGGCGTCACAGTTGGTATCAGAGCTTAGGGATATGGTCTCTGGCGGAGATCGGGGAATAGAACTAGGAGGGGAGAGACGAGTAAATCCTTCACTAGTATGTCCTACCTAAGCTTATGTGGTATTTAATTGGTCAGTCGGAGCATAGGGTTAATATGTGGTATGTTACTTTGTTTAATTAACCCTTGTTTTGTGGCAGTATTTGAGTATTTGAGAATGGCAGCTGAGAATGTTAACAATGAAGTGAATGAGACCGTGGAGACACCTTTAATCACCAACAAGGAGAACGTGCAACAAGAAGGCAATGTTCATCCTGAAAACAACGCTGGTCAGACGATAAACGATGAGATGTTTTGAAGTTTTTTGTAGTTCGTACAAAACCAGACGAGGGAGACTAGTGTGCAAAATACAGGTAGAGATAATAACAACTCGCGAATTGTCACTGCCAAGCAGTTCAAAGAATTGGGACCATCAGAATTTCAGGGAAAGCCTGATCCGATCAAGGCGGAGACGTGGGTTAAGCAAATTACCAAGATATTTGATGTCTTGGGATGCACGGAGGAACAGAAGGTTCCATTCGCCACGTTTATGTTCCGTGGAGAGGCATATTACTAGTGGGAATCTGTGAAGCGTACTCAGCCTACAGCACTCAAGATGTCTTGGGAAGCATTCCAGAAACTGTTCAATGACAAGTACTTTCCTGAAAGTATTCGTCATATGAAGGAGGTAGAGTTTATCAGACTGGAACAAAATAACATGACGGTGTCCCAGTACGAGGCTAAGTTCGCGGAGCTGTCCAGGTTTGCACCTCATTTGGTGGAGAATGAGAAACGTATGACGCGGATGTTTCTGAGAGGTTTGAGACCCAAAATACGTCAATACCTCATTTCTCACAAATTGTCTCTATATTCGGATGTAGTGAACAGGGCCCAGTTGTTAGAACGAGATAGTGATTATATTTAACCAAGGGATAACAACCAAGGTCGTACCGGTGGCAGCAGTCATCGGAGCAATGACAACTAGCGGGGAGGAAAGTATGACAGAAGCGGTAACCACTCCGGTGGTAATCGTGGCCATGATAGTAGAAAAAGAGAATCGGGGGGAGATTTCAAGAAGAGAAGGTATAACAATGAGAACGTGAAGACGTCAACATCAGCACCAGCATCAACTGTTTATAGGGGAGGAGAACGACCATCGGTCGTATGCTATAAATGCGGGAAAGAGGGACACATTAGCACAAACTGCCCACAACAATTCAAAGCATGCTATAACTGTGGAAAAGAAGGACATATAGCTCGAGATTGTCCTGTTGCGAAACCAAGTCCAGCGGTGGTGGTGATTCCCAAGGCGGTTTCGGACAAGTCAAAGTCTGTGATTCTTGGAAGAGCGTTAGTCATGACAGCCCAAAACGCAAGGAATCCATACGAGGTGATTACGAGTAAACTAATCATAAACTCTTGCGAAGTTTACACCTTGTTAGATACCGGTGCTACCTATTCCTTTATTTCACCTGCTTGTGCTCAACGTTTCAACTTGACTTCTGATAAATTAGACTTTGACTTATCTGTTGAAACTCCATTAGAAGAAACCTTCGTTACATCTACAGTTTACAAATCTTTCTTGAGTCAGATTGGTACCCTTACCTTACCTGTTGATCTTATATCTTTGAAAATACTTACATTTAACGTGATTTTAGGAATTGATTGGTTAACCACTTACCATGCCAAAATTGATTGTTTTCGTAATGTTGTTAGTTTTCATATTCCTAATCAACCTGTTGTGCGAATCCAAACCACCAAACCACTAAAATCAGTCAATATCATTTCAAGTCACAAAGCTATTCGTTTATTGAAAAATGGATGTCAAGCTTTCTTAGCTCATGTCACTAATCTAAACCAGAATACGTTAGGTTTGAATGATATTTTCGTTGTTAATGAGTTTCCTGATGTATTTCCCGAAGAACTTCCCAGTCTACCCCTAGAACGTGAAGTTAAATTCTTTATTGACCTTGAGCCCGGTACAAAACCCATTTCTAAAACCCAATATCGAATGGCTCCTATTGAACTTCAGGAGTTAAAGGTCCAATTAAAGGAATTGTTAGACATCGATTTTATTCGTCCTAGTACGTCTCCTTGGGGTGCTCCTGTTTTATTCGTAAAGAAGAAAGACTGGAGTATGCGACTTTGTATTGACTATCGGGAGTTAAACCATGTCACCATCAAGAATAGGTATCCGCTACCTCGTATTGATGACCTGTTCGACCAGTTGCAAGGAGCACAATTCTTTTCAAAGATCGATCTTCGTTCTGGATATCATCAGCTGAAGATTAAAACTGAGGATATTCCAAAGACTGATTTCAAAACTCAGTACGGGCATTATGAGTTCTTAGTCATGTCTTTTGGATTGACTAATGCTCCTGCTGCTTTCATGGATATGATGAACCGTGTATTTAAGGAATATTTGGATCAGTTCGTTGTTGTCTTTATTGATGACATCCTCATCTATTCTAAAAGCCGTGAAGATCATGAGCACCACTTGAAGTTGGTACTTCAAAAGCTTCGTGAGAACAAGCTATATGCCAAGTTGAAGAAATGCGAGTTCTGGCTTGAGGAAGTAGCATTCCTTGGGCACGTGGTATCGAAACGTGGAGTATCTGTTGACCCGACAAAGATTGAAGCAATACAAAGCTGAGAGCAACCTAAGTCGGTGACCGAAGTACGAAGCTTTCTGGGCTTAGCTGGTTATTATCGGAGGTTCGTAGAGGGATTTTCTCGAATCTCTACTCCATTAACTCAGTTGACTCAAAAAGATACAAAATTCATTTGGAACGAGGAATGCGAGAAGAGCTTCCAAGAGCTCAAGAGAAGACTTATTTCGGCACCTGTTTTGACAATACCATTTGGTTCGGATGGATTTGTCATTTACAGCGATGCTTCGGGCAAAGGGTTAGGATGTGTTCTCATGCAACATGGGAAAGTCATAGCTTATGCCTCGCGACAACTCAAAGAATATGAGAGGAATTATCCTACTCATGATTTAGAGTTGGCAGCAGTCGTTTACGCGTTGAAAATCTGGAGACATTACCTATACAGAGAGAAAGTGGAGATTTATACGGATCATAAGAGCCTTAAATATTTCTTCACTCAGAAGGAACTCAACATGCGACAACGACGTTGGCTTGAGCTATTGAAAGATTACGATCATACCATCCAATACCATCCTGGAAAAGCGAACGTGGTAGCTGACGCGTTGAGTAGAAGATCATATGTGGGAACGAGTGAGATGATGTCAAGTATACGCGTAGAACCAGCTTTGATTGATAAAGTTAAAGCTGCTCAAGGTACAGATCCAGAGCTGATGAAGATGAAGAAGAAGGTGCAAGAAGGTGCCATTCCAGAAGTAAGAATCGATGAAGAGGGAATACTTCGAGTCAACTCCAGACTTCGAGTCGACATACATTTTGGTGGAGCAATATGAAAAGAGAGATCGCGGAGTTTATTTCGAGATGTTTAACGTGTCATAGTGTAAAGGCGGAACATCAAGTGTCGAAGGGTCCATTGCAACCACTGGAGATTTTGAAATGGAAGTGGGAACACATTACGATGAATTTCTTTACGGGTCTTCCCAAGGTTTCTCAAGGCATAGATGCGATTTGGATTATTATTGATAGATTAACCAAGTTTGCTCATTTCTTGCCGATACGAGAGACTTATTCCCTTGAACGTCTTGCTCATATGTACGTGAATGAGATTGTGAGATTGCATGGCATGTCAGTATCCATAGTTTCGGATCGTGACCCAAGATTCATTTCACGATTTTGGATCAGTTTACAGAAAGCTATGGGCACGGTTTTACGATTCAGTTCGGCTTATCATCCTCAAACAGACGGACAATCAGAAAGGACTATTCAAACTCTTGAAGATCTATTGAGACTCTGTGTTCTAGACTTCAAAGGGAGTTGGGATAAGTACTTACCATTGGTGGAATTCTCCTACAATAACAGTTATCAGGCAAGTATAGGTGTGGCTCCATTCGAGGCATTGTATGGGAGAAAGTGTCGTTCTCCAGTATGCTGGAATGAGGTGGGTGAAGCAACATTGTTGGGACCGGAGTTAGTACATATGACTACGGAAAAGATCTAAATGATTCGACAACGTATACAAATAGCACAAAATCGACAAAAGAGTTATGCGGATCTTCATCGAAAGGACGTGGAATTTAATGTTGGCGACTATGTGTTATTACGTGTTGCTCCGTGGAAGGGAGTTACGAGGTTTGGCAAAAGAGGAAAGCTCAATCCACGATTTATTGGTCCATTTGAGATCCTTGACTGAGTAGGAAAGGTGGCCTATAGACTCGCTTTACCTCCAAGCATGTCTCGTGTTCATAACGTTTTTCACATATCCGTGCTTCGTAAATATGTGAAAGATCCAAACCGCATTATTGAGTTAGAACCAGACGAGATAGCTTAAGATTTAACGTACGAGGAGGTACTTGTCAAGATCTTGGATAGGAAGGAGCATGTCCTACGCTCGAAAATTATACCTCAAGTTAAAGTTTTGTGGAGAAACCATGAAATTGAGGAAATGACCTGGGAGTTGGAATTGGAAATGAAAGCGAGGTATCCTCACCTTTTCGACATACCAGATACGTACGTTAATTTCGAGGATGAAATTTTATAAGGAGGGGAGGATGTAAGACCCCAAATTTTATAAATAAAGATTTAATTTTCTTTATATATTATTTCAAAATGGTAAGGTGTTGATTTGATAAATGTGAAAAATTATGGGTGAAATGTGCAAATATTTTAAAATAAGCAAGTGGTTATAAAATATTCATTGTTGTCGGGGAATATTCGTTTGGTCGTGGAATATTCTTGTTGTCGGAGAATATTCGTAGGACGGAGCAGCTATTTGTGGGCCCCATAACGGAATAACTGTCGGATATAGAAAGCGACAGAAATAATTTTTTTATAAAATAACGGCGTAGTTGTTACCGTTAGTACTGTTGAAATACCTGGTGGTTAAAATACAGTAATACGCGGTGTTGCACAGTAGCACACGGTATTGCACAGTATTTTGAATTATTGATTCTTACGTAAGAAGTCACTACTCAATTATTGTTACAGTAATTACTCTTCAATATTTTATATTATTGATTCAATAATTGCATGATATTTTATTGATTCAATAATTGCTACGTTGATATTTTATATCAATAATTGCTACGTTGCTATTTTATATGATTGATTCAATAATTGCTACCGTTGATATTTTGAATTATTGATTCAATAATTGTCACTGCACAGTATTTCACATTATCACCTCAATAATTCATATTATTTGAATAATATTATTAGATAGCATTATTGACAATGTCTAAGGAAGTTCTGTCTAGGAGGGGTTATTTAATTGCGCGCCAGTAAGGAGAAGTCCTTATCGGAAGGCCCCCTCTTTCCTGGAACGACCTGGTTGTCAATATTGTAGTTCTGTAATATTATTTGTGAATAATTAATTATTGATTTATATGATAAGAAAATATTTATTTTGTGGATATAAAAGAAGGAATTAGTGCTGATGAGTATTTTGGTGTGAAAAATCATCCGTTTATGGATTTCGGATAATTTATGTTTGGAATTTGGAAAACCTTCCTTCTACAAAGTTGTAGAGAATTAAATTTCCTATGGAAAGGACATAGAATTTGTATTTTTCTGATAAAGGGGCTATTTATTATGAATTATTGAAGTTTCGGAAATAAATATTTTTATTAAAACCATGGGTGGGCCCCATTTTTGTTTAAAAATTCTGATTTCTTACTTTGAAAGTAGCCAGGCAAATTTTCAAAATTATACACAGAAGAAATTTTAGCCGCCGGTAACAGAAAGTCTACTTTGGCATCCTAAGTATTTCCTACAAATAGGGTGCTTAGGTTAGAATTGAAAATCACACCAGAATCAAAAGTTTTCTCTCTCTATAATATCGAGCGTATTTTTGTGAGTATTTAGATACTTTGAGTGTTGCTATTCAGTGCAAGTTTTCTTCAGCCTTATATCCGATATTTCAGTCATAAGTACTATTCTTTTGAGGTAAATGATGTTATTTTCTTTCGTAAATAATGTTATTCTTTTCAATATCATTATACCAAAATATTGTCATGGATTTTATTATGAAATTCTTACTTTTTTCGTCGGGGTTACTATTCACGTGTACGGCACTATTCACGTATACGACACTATTTACGTATACGACACTATTCACGGAAAAATTAAATTTTTTTCTATTTGTCCAAGTTGCTTGTTAAAGTTCCTATCTTTGATTGGAACCAAGTTTTTATCTTTATTCTTGAATTTTGCTCCACAAAGTATTATTATGAAATATTCTTGAACTTGGATAAACTAAATTACGAATCCCTAATCTTTGTCTTTTATCTCACTGGATTCGTTATTTATATTGTTTTCATCATCCTCAATAGTAAAAGGTGATATAACTGATATCTTTGGCCTGTAGAGCAAAGATGAATGATTACCTGATGAATATCTTTGGCCGTAGTGCAAAGATGGACAGGTGTTGAGATGAACATGACCACTGGTGATACAAATGAATATCTTTGGCCCGTAGTGCAAAGATGAATATTTGATTTGAGATATATATTGATTGATGTTACAGGGATAAAATATTGATGATGAACTTTTAAATCATAGAAGATAGTAGACTTCAGTCTCTACTTAACTCTTCTAATGAATTGTTATTTCCGCTGCGAATATTGATCTAAAACTTGTTGTCCATAATATTTTATCTGAATTGTTGAAGACTAACGATAATTTATTTTCCATTATCTTAGTCATAATATTATTTACTGGGCTAGTTGAGCTCACCCTTTTCATCTATTGTCCTCTTCAGGAAATGAGAATGTCGCAGGAACTAGTCGGGGGACAGAGTGATGGTCCGAGTTAGAGCAGTAGTAGTCCTCACTATTTCTAATAAATAGTGTGAGAATAATTGTAATGAGGACTTAGTTTGAATGTTAATATTTTTACATATTTGTATTGACACTCACAGTTGTGTGGTCGTATTTTACACGACCATGTGATATAAAGTTTGTATTTGAATTCTGTACCATGTATTTGGCTACTCAGAATGAGTTGGGTTGGCTGGACCTATTCTGGGGGGGCGTCACAGTTGAGTTGTTGGAATGATATATTGCTGACTCTACGAGTTCCAGCAGAGCTGAACATAACAAGTCTCAGTGGCAGTAAGACTACGAAAGTGGAAGTGTAGCAGATTGAAAGATGGACTTGAACAGACTAAAAGCTTCACTCAACAAGGATGAGAATGCCACTGAAGAGGGCAGCTAAGCTGAGAGCCGAGAAGGCCATAAAGATAGCATTCTGGAAAGTGGCTAAGCATAAAGAAGATCAGAAGAGCCACTCTACAGATCACCATGAAGAACCAGAAGTTGAAAAGGAAAAGATGCAGAACCATGTCTGCTTATCTATGAATAAGGGTTTAAGGGCTGCTAAGGACCAGAAGAAGATGGCCCACAATGAAAAGCCTTAGCAGTCCTATGTGGTGATGGTGCATAGCTAACATCAGAAGAAGATGAACTGAACAGAATGAAGATCAGCTGCACCTGAGAAGAAGAGGTCCAGACTCGAAGCAGAATGCTGAGGACCAAGCCAAGCTGCTAAGTACAAGAGATGATAAAGCTTCAAGTCATCTTAGCAGCAAAGCACAAACAACAACAACAACTACAACAATGAGTAGCCAGGGCCTGAGGGGTCCTTGTCCGTAGGGACTAAATGAGTTCTAAGGCTGCTGGCCTTGTAGAGTTCTTAGTGAACTAGAGGGGTTCCAAGCTTGCTGGGCTTGAAGAGTTCTTAGTGAACTGAAGTGCCAAGGCTGCTGGCCTTGAAGGAATCTTAGTGATTCAGGGTGATGCCCTTCCTTAGTGGATTTCCTGCGAGAGTGCAGAAGAGTGGATTAGGAGCTTAAGTCTCTGAACCACTTAAAATCCCTTGTGTCTTTTACATTCTATCATTTACTTTTTATCATTTACATTATGCACTTAACTGCTATAACTGTTATGTTTGTATTAACTACTTACATCTAAACTAACTTCAAGAACAATGTATCAATGTTTATCAATTTATAAATAAAGGGGACATTTAACTTATTCCACTGTGCTTGAAATGATTCTTATGTTTGTCATGTGCTAACTTCTTAGCAATACAAAATAAAATGGAAAAGAGTTTAAAAATGCAAAGGATCTATTCAACCCCCCCTTCTAGATCTATTATGTGCCTACTGGGAACTAACAAAACCCCTCAAAGAAATCATATTAAGTCTAAAGCGTTCAATGATATTTAGAATATCGAACGTCGCCTTCTAGTATGATAAATTAATAGAGTATTAAATATTTAATACGAGTTTGTTGTGCTATCCATAAGGCAAGTATTGCGTATTTAAGATATTAATTTAAATATATTTGATGCTTATCAAGAAAATTGAACAATATTATTTTGTTGTGCTATCCACAATGACAATATATATTTTTTTGAATTTATGGAAGTGCTAGGTTGGACTTAACTTAAATCATTTTAGTTCAGATGTGCACACACTTGACCATTATGATTTAAGAGGCAAAATAAGAAGGAGTTACATGCTGATGTAATTGACAAAGCGTTGTCTACCTATTTATTAATATATCGTTTGTTGTGCTATCCACAAGGCTATATACATTTGAAATGGAATCCTTAATCTCACTAGCAAATCTTTAATTAGATGTTGCCGAACTATATAAGTGAGGGTAATATAGTTTGAAGAAAATAGTGAGAGATACCAATTTAAAATAAGACCTAATTTATTTTGGTTTATAAAATTAATTAAATGAATGTTTGCTAAAATATTATCTTTTCACATACAAAAATTTAAAAATGTCGAAATCACTAATTACACTGCGTAGCATACTTGATGCGAAAAAACTGACCGGACCGAATTACACGGACTGGTTAAGGAATTTGAGAATAATTCTCACTGCTGAAAAGATTTCTTATGTCCTAAATTCACCTGTCCCTGGAACTGTTCCAGAAACAGTTTATGAGGAAGAGATTGCCACCATTGTAAAGTGGAAAAATGATGCATCTTGGGGTCATTGCATCATGCTCGCATTCATGAATAACGAGCTTCAGCGTCAGCATGAAAACATGGATGCTCCAACTATGTTGCTTCACCTCAAGGAGTTGTGTGGTAAACAAAGTAGGACTGCTAGATATGAGATATCTAAGGAGCTCTTTCGATCTCTGATGAATGAGGGCACTGTCGTAGAGACTCATGTCCTAAGGGTGATTAATCTGATTGAACGCCTTGGACAACTTGGGTTCGTCATGGATGGGGAGTTGAGTCAAGACTTGGTCTTGCAGTCACTCCCTTATACCTTCTCACAGTTCGTCGTAAATTTCCACATGAATAAGTTAGATGTCAGCTTGGTTGAATTACTTAACATGTTGAAAACTGCAGAAGGTTACTTCCCATCCAAGAAGAACCATGTCTTAATGGTAGATTCTTCCAAGAAAAGGAAGAAGCCCAAGGTATCTTCTGAAAATAAGAAATCTAAGAAGGCTAAGGGTAAGGTGAACACAAAGGAACAAAAGAAACCTGATCTAGCTAGCAAAAGAATATGCTTTCATTGCAACAAGCTGGGTCATTGGAAGAGGAACTGCAAGAAGTTTCTGGCAGAGAAGAAGCTTAGAGAAGCTTCGATTTCCAATCAAGGTTTGTTCATAATTGAAATTAATTTTTCTAAATGTCAAAATTCTACTTGGTTATTGGATACGGGCTGTGGTTCTCACATATATAATACTGTGCAGGGACTGGTCAGAAGTAGAAAGCTGAACAAGGATGAGGTTATCCTACCAGTGGGAAATGGAGCAAAGGTTGCTGCATTAGCTGCAGGCACTTATTGTTTAGCAATGCCTACATGCAAGTCCATTTATTTAAATAATTGTTATTTTATTTCGAATATCATTAGAAACATTATTTCTATTTCCGTATTAGATATGTAAGGATTTGACATTATAATAAAGAACAATAGTTGTTCTATTTATAAAGATAATGTTTTATATGGTGTTGGTAATCAGCGAAATGGACTTTATATACTTGACTTGCATGAAAATATACTTCAAATAGAACAAACTAAGAAAAGGAAAAGAGATGATGTTAATTATACCTATATGTGGCACTGTAGACTCGGTCATATCAATGAAACAAGATTATCCAAGTTGCATAAGAATGGGCTCTTAGAGCTATCTGATTATGAATCATATCCAACTTGTGAATCTAGTCTCATGGGTAAAATGACTAAATCTCCTTTTAGTGGAAAAGGAGAAAGAGTTACAGAGTTGTTAGCGTTTGTTCAAACAGACATTTGTGGACCTATGACAACGATTGCACGAGGAGGGTATTCTTATTTTATTACTTTCACTGATGATCACTCAAGATTTGGATATGTGTATTTAATGAAATACAAATCTGAATCATTTGAAAAGTTCAAAGAGTACAGAAGTGAAGTAGAGAAACAAACGGGCAAGAGTATTAAGATTATTCGATCAGATCGAGGTGGAGAATACTTAAGCGGTGAGTTTCTTAATTGTCTTAGAGATAATGATATAATCTCACAATGGACTCCACCAAGTACACCACAGTTAAATGGAGTATCTGAAAGTAGAAATTAAACAGTGTTGGACATGGTTCGTTCCATGATGAGTTTTACCGATCTTCCAATTTCCTTCTGGGGTTATGCCCTAGAAACGGCTACATATCTACTAAATAAGGTCCCCTCGAAATCCATCCCCAAGACTCCATATAAGACGTGGACAGGGAAGAAACCTGGTCTTAAGTATGTTAAGATTTGGGAATGTCCAACTTATGTGAAAAGGTTTTAAAATGATAAGCTTGGGATAAGATATGATAAGTGCACGTTTGTGGGATATCCTAAAGAAAGTTTGGGATACTATTTCTACAATCCTATTGAGTAAAAGGTGTTTGTTGCGAAACACACTGCCTTCTTGGAAAAGGAGTTTACCCTTGAAGAGGCTAGTGGGAGGAAAATAGATCTTGAAGAAATTTAAGAACCACAAACCACTACAGATCAATTGGATGAACTTGTCCAAGTAGAGACACCTACTGTACAACACCCTATTTGTAAATTCGGAAGAGTACCGAAGATACCTGAAAGGTATGAATTCGTCATAGAGGATAACGATGAGGTACACGTTATGAATGATGATGATCCATTGAATTACGAACAGGCTATGAGTAACTAAGACTCAGAAAAATGGTAGATGACCATAAAATCTAAAATGGATCTTTGAAGCAATGCACAAGACCATTCGAATTTTGCTTGCGATTACAGCTTATTACGACTATGAGATATGGCAGATGGACGTGAAAACGGTCTTCCTCAATGGAAAACTTGAGGAGGATGTGTATATGACACAGCCAGAGGGATTTTCTTCAAAGGATGGAACAATCAAGTCTGTAAGCTGCAACGATCCATTTATGGATTGAAGCAAGCTTCTCATAGATGGAACATCCGTTTTGATGAGACAATCAAAGAGTTTGATTTTATCAAAAATTAGGATGAACCATGTGTGTACAAGAAGGTTAGTGGGAGCGCTGTTTCATTCCTTGTAATATATGTTGATGATATATTACTGATAGGGAATGACATTCCTATGCTACAATCGATTAAAATAAAGTTGTCTAAACATTCCTCCATGAATGATTTGGGTAGAACATCCTACATTACGGATATAAATCTATATAGATAGATTTAAAAGGATGTTCGGCTTAACCCAAGGAACTTATATTCATTAGATGCTAAAGGCGTTTAGCACGGCAAACTCCAAAGTGTCTCATGTTGATGAGCCATAGAGTGTATCTCTCTAAAATTGTCCTCAATAAAAGAGAGATCTCATGAGTTACTATTATGTATGTAATGAAATATACGAGACTTGATGTTGATCAGTCATATTCTGGAAAAGATCACTGTAAGATAGTGATAAACATCTCAATCACTTAACTGACACTGAGGATGTCATCATGACGCATGATGGGTCTGAATTAAACTAGAGGACTAAACAGACTCAAGTTTTCAGACTGACCAAGACGATAAGAAAACCACTTCAGGGAAAACCGTTACCTTGAAAGGTGGTGCAGTAAATTGGAAAGATTCCAAACAGCCAAAGGTTGCTGGTTTAGTGACAAAGACAAAGTATATAGCTGTAAGTGAAGTTGTAAGTTGATGTTTCGGATGAAAAGTTCAATACAGAACTAGGAATAGTTCCTAAGTCTCATCTTGAATCCAAATATGTGTTGCGGCACTTTGATTAAAGAAATTATTAAAAGAAGAGACGTCACCTTAGAGCGTGTAGACTCTCAAGACAACATTGCAGATCTATTTACTAAAGCTTTACACTACTAGAAATTTAACATATAGCGACGAGCTATAGCGACGGTCGGCACGAAACCCTCGCTATAGGGTATATATAGCGGCGATCATGGGAAACCGTCGGTAAATGCCTCATAGAAGGTCTGTGCCGACGGTCATTGCCTGGCCGTCGGTATAGAGGTTATTTTTAGACAACTCCCTTTTTTCCCCAAATCATTTTAGTCCAAGTTTTCCCCCAAATCAGCTTCGCGAGTTTTCCCTCAAATCAGCTTTGTCATCTTCTACTCCGGTCATCTTCCTCATAGAAGCTCTCTCTCGTCTTCCCATTTCCCCCCAAATTATCTACTCCGATCATTTTCCTCATAGAAGCTCTCTCTCGTCTTCGTCATCTTCTACTCCGGTCTTCGTCATTTCCCCCCCAAATCAGCACTCTTTTTCGGATGGCGAAACCCTAGGCATTGTCCGTTATAAGGAGTGGAAACTAAAATCAAGCAAAGAACAAAGTTCTAACTGCACATATTTCTGCACATATTTGAGTCTCCGAAACTGATTGACGTCGATTGACATTTGGCATCTTGGGGACAGGGTTGAAACGGAATCTCGGGTTTCAAGCACTTGAAGCTGCTGAGGAATACATTGAACCTTCATCAAGGTTTGTTTCTTATATGAATTATGTTTTAATTGAATACACATTTGTGCCTTGTTGTAATTCCTGGTGTTAACTCTTTAATAATATACTCTGCTTTAGTTCATTTCAGAATATATGTCAGATAGGTGTTTTTCTGCAATTGGGTTTGAAATTTGTTGTTATATTTGTCAAAAGGAAAACTTGAATTATACAGTTATTCGGCGTGCCTTTTTTGTTACTGGTTTCTATTTGGTTGGAATGTTCATGTTGACTCCTTGTGGAGTATCTGAACTAATTGAATAGGACTTCCTTTGTGAATGCTTATAATTTAATAGGTTATGTTGTTTATTTGTTAAAAGTTGTGTATATCTTATTCAAGCAACTCAATTTCAACTATTTTGGACTCCTTTATAGGGAAATTTAGTTTAGTTTATGTACTATAATGTATTGGGAAATGGTATAGATGGAGCTGCTGATCAGGGTATGGGTATTCTGTCTGATTGACATATTAAAAGGTAGTTGTTAAAAACTCTTATAGGTATTATATAGGGACAATCACTTTCTGGCCGTCGGTATAAGACTTTGTATTTGGTTTAATTTGTGTTACCAACTTGAGGGTAGATTAATTCCTTTAGAATGAATTTGTGTTACCAACTTGAGGATTAGTCCTGTAAACTTTTGAGCACTGACTCAGTTGCTTAGATTGTAACATTAAAATTGAATGCAATAGTAGACATCACTTGTTAGTAGCTATAATATATAGTATAATTTTATGACAAATGATTTTATTAGAAATAGGATAAGGAGAGTACAAGGAGGACATGAAGATGAAGTCCTTTGCTGCTGCTACAAAAAAGAAGAAGCTAAATTTCAACAAATAACACCAAATTATATCATGGATAAGAGGTGGATGGAATTACCAAATGCTTTCTTGATTCTTCCTGTTTGGTACCTAACATTTGATGGTTGTTCAATTTGAATTAGGGACACAATATCATGGATAAGAGGTGGATGGAATTACCAAGATATTCTAGAGAATATCTTGCAGGCCTAGAAAGATTTCTGGACTTTGGTTTTGAAAAAGTGGGCATGGTCACGGGAAGAATTCCTTGCCCATATAAGAATTGTGTGAATGGAAGATACCAGATTCGAACAACTATTTGTGAACATTTAATTTATGATGGATTTATGTTTGGCTACACGAATTGGGTGCATCAAGGGGAAGATGAGATTGTCAAGGATGTGAGCAATGATGATGTTCGCGACGAACCATCACAATCCGAAGATGATCATCGAATGCCTGATATGGTAAATGATATATTTAGGGATCACGGTGTGGAATCGTCAGTTGAAGCTACAAAATATCAAAAGTACATGTCAGAGGCCAATCAACCTTTATATCTTGGATGTGAAACTGAGACTGTCCTTTCGTTCATTGTGTGGCTTTTCAATCATAAAAATGTTAGCAAATGGACTGATGTATCCTTTAATGGTTTGCTTCGTAAGTTCAAGTCATCATTTCCAACATTTGCAAACTTGCCTGATAATTTTTATGAAATGAAGAAAATGGTTGAAAATTTGGGGTTTGGTTATGAGAAGATTGATGCATGCGAGAATGATTGTATGCTCTTTTGGAGGGAGAATGAAAAATTAGAGTCTTGTACAGTTTGAAAATCATTGAGGTGGAAGCAGACTGAGGTGGTTGTAGCAGAGAAGGCACAAAGAGATACAAATGCTAAGAGGAGCAAAGTAGCTGTGAAGCAATTATGTTATTTATCGTTAATTTCGAGATTGCAGAGGCTATTTATGTCTATAGAAACTACAAAATATATGATGTGGCATCATGTAAAGCGGCAAAAAGATGGAGTGAATCGTCATCCAGCTGACTCTACTGCTTGGAAGCATTTGGATACAATGTACTCTACATTCTCTCAAGAACATCGAAATGTAAGGCTCGGACTGTCCACTGATGGCATGAGTACCTTTACTCATGGGTCACCATATAGTATATGGCCAGTGACAGTTGTTGTCTATAACTTACCACCGTGGATGTGTATGAAGCAAGAGTATTTTATCATGCCGTTGTTAGTACCTGGACCAAACTCTCCATGTAATGATATTGACGTGTATATGCAACCTTTAATCGAGAAGTTGAAGATACTATGGAGTAATGGGGTTGAAACGTATGATGCCTGTACTGGTACAAAGTTCCAAATGCATGCTGCACTGTTGTGGACAATTAGTGATTTTCCAGCTCTTGCTATGTTGTCTGGTTAGAGCACTAAAGGTAAGTTAGCTTGTCCATCATGTCAAATGAGCACTCGTTCTCGTAGACTACAAAGTAAGAAATGTTATATTGGGCATCGTTGTTTTTTGGAGTCGGGTCATAGTTATAAGTTTTATACACAGAGATTTAATGGAGAATGTGACCATAGTGAAGCTCTAGTGGTGCCATCAGGATTTGATATTTTTGAACAAGTTAATGCCATTAATGTCACTTTTGGAAAGACACCGACTAGCACGAACACCATTCCCCATGACTCAAAACATAATTGGAGGAAGAAATCCATTTTCTTTGAATTGCCATATTGGAAGATACTTTTGTTGCGCCACAATCTAGATGGAATGCATATTGTGAAAAACATTTGTGATAGCTTGATAGGGACATTGTTGAGTGTGCAAGGAAAGAAAAAAGATAATTTAAAAGCACGATTGGACTTGATGGAAATGGATATAAGAAGAGAGCTCCATCCAAGACCCATGCAAGCAAGCAATTCAAAGTACCTTTTGCCGACTGCAAGCTACTCGATGTCTAAGAAAGAAAGACATGAGTTCTTGCAAGTGTTGAAAAATGTTAATGTACCTGATGGCTATGCTTCAAATATTTCACGTTGTGTCAATTTGAAGGGGGGCAAGATCTCAGGTCTTAAAAGTCATGATTGTCATATTTTAATGCAATAATTACTTCCAATAGCAATACGAGGTACCAACTTGCCTCGACATGTCTGCTCAACTATAACTGAACTTTGTAACTACTTTAGAGAATTATGTTCCAATTATAACTCATCGGAAGATTATGAACGGTTGAACAAGAAAATCCCATTAATACTTTGCAAGCTTAAGATGGTGTTTCCTCCTGCTTTCTTTGATATAATGATACATTTGTGTGTCCACCTTGCTGAAGAGGCGAGGATAGCTGGAAATGTGAAATATCGACAAATGTGGGCTTTTAAAAGATACATGGGCAAGTTAAAGGGGTATATTCTCAACAGAAGTCGTCCAGAAGGGTCAATTGTAGAAGGGTATATTACTAAAGAGTGTGTTACATTTTGCTCAAGATATTTAAGTCAGAATAATGCTACATGGAACCGAGTTGGAAGAAATGAAGATGGATACGACCAGGGTGAATCAAGTCTCTCTGTATTCAGAAACATATGTCGATTTCTTAATGCCCCAAAAGATTGTGTTCTATGTGAAGATGATGTCAAGAGTGCACACGTGTATGTACTATTCAATTGTAAAGAGGTCGAGTCATATCTAAGGTGAGTAAATAAATAATATATTAAATTTTTTTGTTATATAGCTATAACAAATTTTTTTTCCTTTTTTTTGTAGTATTTGGCAAGATTCGTATATGTTACAACGTGGAAAGCGTAAGCAAAAACTGACCCCAAGGGAACTTGACAATGCTAAGAAAAATGAATTTCCTGAATAGTTTAAGAATTATGTAAGTACTACGATATGTGAACGTAATTTCATTCATTACCTTTTGTAATGTTTATTAATAATAAATTGATGGAATCTTCTTATATCGCTACCATTTTGTAGATGGCAACTGTGAATAATGATGTGTCTAAGGAAGTAAACGCTGTTGTATTTGGCCCAAATTTGATAGGCAGGAGAGAAGATGGTTATTTGGTAAATGGGTATCGATTCCTTACTACAAGTTGTGAGAGTAAGAGGAAGAACACAGAATAGTGGGGTATATGTGGTAGCAACTACTCGTGGATATTCCTCTGCTAGAGACCTAAATCCTAGGGAAGATGTAGTTGAATATTTTGGTATTTTGGAAGATGTTGAATTAGACTATTATGGATCTGGCAAGGTTGTTCTATTCAAGTGTAACTGGTATGACATTTTAGCACGTGATAGAGGGATCAAAACTGATGACTATGGCTTCACGCTTGTAAATTCTCAAAAGTTTGGTTTGACTGATGAGCCCTTTGTAATGCCATCTCAGGTTCAACAAATATTTTATGTTGATGATCAAAGGGATAGCAATTGGGGTGTCGTTAGAAGAACAAAACCGAGAGATTTATGTGAAGATGCTGAAGTAGATTCTGATAGTGACGAGTTACCCAATATAAATGAAGATTTCATCACTGCAGTTGTAGAAGTTGATATTGAAAACATAAATTGGGTTAAGAATGACGTTGATGATGAATTAATTGAAAATGGACAAAAAAGACTTAGAAGTAAGCGGAAGATAGGATCTCAAACTGATACTTCTCGTTCCAAAAGACGAATGATTGATCATATTGAAGACGAAGACGAAGACGATGATGATGAAGAGGAGGGCTCCGAAGATGAAGAGGAGGGTGATAGTGAGGAAAATAACGATGATAGTGTTATTTAGTTGTTTTGTTTAAATCTTTATATAGATCATTTTCAGTTTCAAAGAAGATATAGTAAAGATGTAAGAAAATGAAAAGCTTACAATATTAAATTCCTTATTTTCATGTTCATGTATTTTCATCATTTGATAATGAATTTTACTCAAGTGTTCCATTTGAAATACTGACAGCATTGGTTAATGGGAATTTCACTTGGGGTTAGTTGAGTGAAGGCTTTTGCTTAATGTTTGTGGAAAATTAAGATTCAAAGTTGCTTGCTTTATGGCATGTTTGTCTAAAATTTGATCCATTTCAAGTTTTATGTGACACTTGGCTCTTTTGGATAACTCAAATCATTGTAGTCTATGGAGAAGATTTTATAATGTCTTTTGGAAAGAGAAAGTAAGGTCACCTGTTTTGTTGTTTGGTTATTATTGATCTAGATTGAAGTGAGATGTTTTTAAAACATGACTACCTTCCCCAAAAAAGAAATTAGGTTTTGCACAAACATGTTTTATAGAGAACAAATTAAAACAAGCATTGCCATAAGAACTACATACGTTTCAAAATATATTTTGAAAATCACTTGTACGTTTCCTGTAAAATACAAATACAAATGCAAATGAAATATAATCTTTAATGGTACCAACCAAAAAAACAAGGCATTTTCTTTCTACATGTATATATTAAGCAATTCATACACAAAACGCCAGAAGAAACAAGAACTCAAGAAGAATGTATATATGTATTAAAACAAAATCTTGAAAATGAGTTATTATTTAGTAGTAAACCTGGACAAAAGCTTTTCCTAGCCTGCAACTTATTCTTTTATCGAGGATTGCCTTGTGTTTTTTGTGAAGCTGGTAGTGTATATTTTGCCTAAAGGATGATGAAACTGTATTCTGTTACTTTTAATTCTACTGTTAACCATCACTTTAACCTAATTGTGTCAAAATGCACAACACAAACTATATGGGATATGGACTTTGTAATATTCCAAACTTTAAATAGGAATATTAATATAAACAGTAAATATAACTATGATTAATATCTTGTGTGATGTGTATTTAACATTAGTATTGGAATATATATAATTATAAAGCAACACATACGATATAACTGTGTAAATAGGATGTAAGGTTTTATAAGTAAAACCCTAATTGATAATAAGGAATTCTAACCCTAAGGGTTATAATAAATGGAAATTATAACATGATACATTAATAATGTTATATATTATTGTATACATATATTTAATATGAAATATTAAAAATTTAACTGGAAAAGATTGTAAGGAAACCCTAATTAAGGATTAGGAAACCCTAACCTTAATTATAAAACCTAAGTTAATGTATAAACCCTAATTCTAGACTAACAAAACTAATTGATCATTATTATTTTTAAATTTTCTAAGGAAAGTATGAAATAACTAAATTACCCTTGTATTTACACTGGAAATTACCAAAATGCCCTTAGTATATGCAAAAAGACTAAAATACCCTTATTTTGTTCTCTTATCAAAACAAGATAGAAGCAAATCTTTTGGCTTGCAAGAAAAAGATTTGTCACATGGCATCCAATATCCTTAGCATGACAACACACCCTAAATCCATAAATGAAGTAGGCTTACTTGTTAAACTAAGAGAGGAATGGAGTTTTAACCCCTACTTGAACATTTCACATAAGGTTAGGGTAAAATCACTTAAGACCACGAAATTTATACTTAACTTACATAGCCCATTGACTCATAAACAATTCCTAGCAAACCGGAAACAGAATCAAGAAGGAAAGAAGCAAAAAGTGATCAAAAAGGGTAAAAACTTAACCCTAACTCAATTTTTGAATTCTGAAGTTTTAATTGTTGTTGTTATTGTTTAGATATGTTCATTAGTAAGTTAATTAGTGATCTGGGTTGCTAAAACACGAATCCATAATATTTAAAAACATCGAAATTGAGTTTTAAGCAAAATTGTCGAAGTGTCAAAACAGGGTCTGACAATGAATGTCAGCCCTTATATCTCGTTGATTATTTGATGGTTTGATGTTTTAAGAGTTGATAATCATAGCTTGCAAGGTTGTTAATAGATTAGTAGTGGTAGATTAGATCTCAGAACACTGAATTGGAAGCTATAATGGGTCAAAACCCGTTGACTGGCATTGACCGCTCGTTTTCTGGGTAACCCAGAAAACGTAAACCTTAGCCTGACTGCTCGTTTGACCACTTGGATCTCTTTTCTGACAGGTTGTTTAAGTGTTAGATGCTAGTAGACTTATACCTTGATATGAGCTCTACACAACCCTAGAACTCTAAGACCCTAAGTAGTCACTGGTCGGAAACTATGAACGGTCAAACAACGTTGACCGTCCAGATTCCATTTCTGGGTAACCCAGAAATGTTGAACAGTGGTCTGACAAGATTTTTGGAGGCTTGGATCTTGATTTCTGCTAAGATCTAGACTCTGTAACTGCTCAAGCCATGTACTCTTGTAGATAGTCTATAGATCCCGACGACCATCTTAACCAAAAACTAACCGGCCGGCAAGATAAAAGTCCCTAAAGGACGTTGACCGGCGTTGACCGAACCTTTCTGGGCAGCCCAAAAAGGAAGAACAACTTTGGGGTAGTTGGTTTGACCGATTGTGTGAACTTGTAGAGATATTTTTAAGTAGTGAAGTGACCATAGACGTGTACTACTACATCAGTACTACAACTTCATTGAATTGGATTGCCCAGAAACCATTTCAGTTGATAGCTAGAGTAAGTCAAACAAGGGTCTAGCACGTTGACCAACGTGTTCTTGGCTGGGCCAAGAAAACCTATAGCAACACTTCTGTCGCTAAAGGTCTTTAGCTACAGGCAATATTTGAAAATTAATTTTACTAATTAAAATAATTAGAAATAAATATAAAAAAATTTTGAAAAATCATTTTTAATTATAATAAATAATTTTCAATATTTTGATATAAAATTTTATTAATATTTAATATATTTAAATATTAATAATAATAAGAGTAATTAATAATAAATTACTTAAAAATAATATTAATGATTTAAAAATCATTTTTAATAATAAGAAATTATTAAAAAAATGGTAATAATGATTTAAAAATCATTATTAAATAAAATAAATTATTTAAAAATAATATTAATGATTTAAAAATCATTTTAAATAGTTATTAAATATTTAAAAAGTAATATTAATAACTTAAAAATCATTTTAAATGATATTAAATCATTTAAAAATTATTTTGAACATTTGGAAATTATGATAAATGATATCTAAGGAATATATATAAAATATTAAAACTTTTGAGTAAAGTTATTGAAAAACTAATTTGAGAACTAATCAATAAAGATGTAAAGTACCGAACGGACTCTAAGATCAACCCAGACACTAATATTTTAATTAGAAATTTATTACTACTATTTTTAATCACTATTATAATATATATAGGTTGTGAATATACTTTCAAATAACCTAAGTAGCCGATCGTGATAAAAGGCAATTTTTTCTAACTTCATTTAATTTCAATATTAAATGTAAGTCCTGTAAATTGATATACGAAATCATTATTGTGATAGCTGTGGTTTGAAAAAGGTTATGACTTATTGTTCAAGCATAACCAAGACATACGAACTGTTATGTGTATAAATGTTTATGATTCGATATGAAAAACCAATGTTGCTTGGAACATATATACTTTGACTGTGTTGGATTGGTAGGATGATATGCATACTCCTAGGATATGATTAGGCTAACTTCCTATGAGATATCCGAACAGAACTCCTATATGTCTTCATGACTCATAGGAATGTTAGAACTTCTATAAGTCTTTTATGACATCTAGGAATGATAGAACTCCTATAAGTCTTTGTGACTATAAGGAATGTGAGAAAAATACTCTGAACTTAATATTTTCTTAAATTCAAATACGGTGTGAGTATAAACTATAATTGTTTAAAACTTGCTGAGCATTTTAAAGCTCATTCTTGCAAATATTCTTTTCCTTTGCAGCTGCATCAAACACCCCAGCAGACTCAGGAACTCATACGTGTGAGTAAAAGTAATTAGGGAAACAGGTGTTTATTGTATGAATACTAAGAATGTAAGTTGGTATTTTATGATGTAATAGTTGAACAGTAGGTAAGCAGATACTATGATGTTATTAAATTATTAGTTGAATGGTTTTACATTGTTAACAGTGATTAGAATCATGTACAATATCTATATGAACTATACATCTGAATAAAGGTATTGAATGATCTTGGGGGTTTTGTAAGCACTGAGGTAGCTCCTCAGTTCCAAGAACAATCTTATCATTTGTATTGTGAATGTCAGATAGATAGGAATTATTGATATGCAAGAAATATCTGTAAGATCATAAATCTATACATCCAAGTGAGGGTATCCAGATATGATAATTGTTCTGACGAGAACTCTTCACTGATTGGGATACTGTGAATTTTGGATTTATAGAAGTTATTGTCTTATAGAATGTTTACGTGAGCACCGAATCTGCTATAGAAAATGTAGAGATTTTGGGGCGTCACAATTTTGGTATCAAAGTCTTAGGTTAGAAACCTTAGGAGGAAACCCTTAGGCTATAACCTCGGAAGTATTTAGTTGATAAAGGAGATAAGCTCAAATAGAGTTATTTCGAGAAAGGAAAAGTTGTTAAGACAGTTAATAGATAAGAATACTAATAAAGTATTATGTTATGATTTCTTTTAGATACTAATCGATTTTATAAATCTGATTGTAGGATGTCAGAAGACCGTCAATTGATCATAGCAGAGCTAGTAATTGATGCAGTGCCGTTGCAAATAGTACTTCCTATCCATACTTGGATAGAATGGCCTTCGGGATCTAGGGTCGCTCAGGAAATAGAGTACATGGAGAAAAGGTTGAAGAAGTATGAGAAGATGGTAGAAAAGCTAAAAAGAAGGATAGCAAGAAAGAAGGAAGAACTTTAGACCAAGGAAAAATGCTATAATATAGCTAGTGATAGGGATAAATCGCTAGTCGGATAGGCTTTGTAGTTTACTTTATGTTGTGTGTATAACTAGTGATCTAAAATGAGTCACTAGATATGTATATCTAGGTCTGCCATGTGAAATACAAATTTTTGTTTATCGAACTGGGATGTTTAAATATTGAACTGGTATTCATACTTACTTATTTGTTATATTTAAATAAATGGCACCAAGAAGAAGACCTCGTGGGGAAATTGAGGAGGAACAGGAAGAGGCAAATCCTACCCAAACCCTGGTAAATATTTTGGTAGGAGCTTTACAAGGAAGACAAGTTAATGCGATCCCAGCTGCACCCAATAACCCAACCATAACTTAGTTTAAGGACTTTAAATTAGTGGGACCACCGGAGTTCAGAGGAACTGATGAACCCATAAAAGCTCAGACTTGGGTTACTGAGATGGAAAAGATGTTTAAAGTAACAAAGGTAATGATGATCAAAAAGTAGAATTTAGTACTTTCTTTCTGAAGGATGAAGCTAACCACTGGTGGGAAGCAAATAAAGGGAGAGCTGGAGAAGGTGCCACTAAGTGGGACAAATTCAAGGAGTTTTTCTTTGCCAATTACTTTCCAACTTCAATGCAAGATCGTATGGAGGTTCAATTCCTGGAATTGAAACAATGAGAGATGACAGTTACACAATATGCAGCCAAATTCAACGAGTTGGCTAGGTTTGCATTACATCAGGTAGATACTGAGGCGAGAAAGACAAGGAGGTTTGAAAGGGGACTGAAACCCCAAATTAGAAGTAGAGTATCGACATTTTAGGTGAAGACATTTACGGAGATACTGGAGAAGGCTATTATAACAGAGAAAGAAGGAGAAGCTTTATTGCAATTTAATAAGGAGAAGAGGGTGATTACTGGAAAAGGAAACATGAGTGGGAGCAACAGCAATAACAACAAGAGAAGGTGGGAGGTAGCTTTCCCAAACAACCCTAAAAAAGGAGGTTATCACTCTAACAACAATGCCAACAAAGGAGGTAACAACAACAATCAATCAAAGGTTTGAGCGCTGTCCAAAACCCAAGAAGGTGAATCTGGGAGGAGGTCAGAATTTTAACAATAAGCCAGGAGCAGCAGCTATAGGAATTACTCAGAATCGCCCGAATGTAAGATCTTTCAACATGACAGTGAGGGACGCGGTGGCAGCACAAGATGTGGTCACAGGTATCATACCAATTGATGTTGTAAATGCTTATGTGTTATTCGATTCTGGTGCTTCTTGCTCGTTTTCATCTGTTGATTTTGTTAAGAAATTACAAATGCCATGTGAATGCTTAGATGCACCTTTCAACGTAGAAATTGCTAACAAAGAAATAATCCCTGTTCATACGGTACATAAGAATTGTAGTGTAGAAATTCAAGGACATACGTTACCGGTAAACCTTATACCTATACAATTAGGGGAGTTTGATGTAATATTGGGGATGGATTGGTTAACTAGCCATAAGGAAGTAATTGATTGCGAACGGAAACGAGTAAGTTTAAGGACATCGTCGAAAACAAAGGTAGTGTTTAAGGGCAGTTGTTCACCAAAGCAAGTCCGGTGTTTAACAGTTATGCAGGCTAAGAGGTTGCTTCGAAAGGGTGGTACAGGGTATTTAGAATACGTGGTGGATACAAGGAAAGAAGGGGGAAAGTTAGACCAAATACCTATAGTAAATTAGTTTCTGGATATGTTTCCAAGTGATCTACCTAGTCTTCCCCCTGACAGGGGATTGAATTTGTGATTGACCTTGCGCCAAGAACAACACCAGTTTCAAAGGCACCATATAGGATGGCACCAGTGGAGTTGAAAGAGTTGCATGTTCAGTTACAAGAACTCCTAGATAAAAAGTATATACAGCCTAGTGTTTCACCATGGGGAGCACCTGTGTTGTTTGTAAAGAAGAAGGATGGGACATTAAGATTATGTATAGATTATCAAGAATTGAACAAGTTGACCATCAAGAATAAGTACCCTTTACCAAGAATTGATGATTTGTTTGATCAGTTAACAGGAGCGGAGCATTTTTCAAAAATTAACCTACGATCGGGTTATCATCAACTGAAGGTGAGAAGAGAAGATGTACCAAAGACTGCCTTTAGGACCCGATATGGACATTATGAGTTTTTTGTGATGTCTTTTGGGTTAACAAATGCACCATCAGCTTTTATGGACTTGATGAATCGAGTGTTTAAGTCATGCTTGGATAAATTTGTGGTGGTGTTTATTGATGATATCTTAATATACTCTAAGACACAGGAGGAACATGCGGAACATTTGAGAGTGGTATTAGAGATATTAAGAAAGGAACAACTTTACGCAAAATTTTCCAAGTGTGAATTTTGGTTGGAGGAAGTTCGATTCCTAGGGCACGTAATTAATAAGAATGGGGTAGCAGTGGATCCAACAAAGATAGAAACAATCATGAATTGGGATCAACCAACAACACCAACAGAAGTTCGCAGTTTTCTTGGATTGGCAGGGTACTATCGTCGTTTTATAAAAGATTTTTCCAAAATAGCAACCCCGCTAACCAATTTAACTCGAAAGACTGTGAAGTATAATTGGACGGACAAGTGTGAAGAAAGTTTTCAGGAATTGAAGAAATTGCTGAGTAGGGCACCAGTATTATCATTACTAGATGAAACTGGGGGTCTTGTAGTTTATAGTGACGCTTCACACAGGGGTTTAGGATGTGTGTTAATGCAACATGGGAAGGTGATCGCCTATGCTTCACGACAACTTAAAGATTATGAGAAAAGGTATCCTACTCACGATCTGGAGTTAGCCGCGGTAGTTTTTGCTTTGAAGATATGGAGGCATTATTTATATGGGGGAAAGTGTAAAATATACACAGATCATAAAAGTCTGAAGTATATTTTTACACAGAAGGAGTTGAATATGAGGCAGAGGAGATGGTTAGAGTTAATCAAGGACTTTGATTGTGAGATCTTATATCATCCTGGTAAAGCTAACGTAGTTGCAGATGCATTGAGCCGGAAGAATCAAGAAAGGTTGAATACCATTACAAACAACGAGGCACTGATAAAAGAATTTGAAAAAACTTGATATTGAAGTAAGAGCTCCAGCTAACTCTAATAAGAAGTTATATATGCTAGAAACAGCCTTAACCTTATTGGATAAAATCAAAGAGATGCAGGAGAAGGATGCAGAATGTCAGAAATGTAAGGCCGAGATAACTCATGAGAAGAACATTAAATTTCGACTGGATAAGTAGGGAGTACTGAGGTATGAAGATAGGGTGTGGGTTCCAGCGGTACAGGTATTGAAAGATGAAATCTTAGCAGAAGCTCATAATTCCAAGTTTGCTATATATCCGGGAAGTACTAAGATGTATAAGGACTTGAGTCAGCATTTTTGGTGGTCGAACATGAAAAAAGAGGTAGTAGAATGGGTAAGCAAGTGTCTCACATGTCAGAGAGTTAAAGCTGAGCATCAACGACCGGGTGGATTATTACAATCTTTATCGATTTCTGAATGGAAGTGAGAGCACATCACCATGGACTTTGTGGTAGGACTTCCTGTCACACAGAAAGGCCACAATGCTATCTGGGTAATAGTTGATCGTCTCACTAAGTCAGCCCATTTTCTACCTATCAAAGTTACTTATAATCTCGATCAATTGGCCAAGTTATACATAAAAGAGATTATTTCTAGACATGGAGTTCCTGTATCCATTGTATCAGATAGATCCACGATTTACTTCGAACTTTTGGAGAAGTCTGCAGGCGCACTTGGGAACCCACCTGAAATTAAGTACAGCATATCACCCTCAAACCGATGGCCAAAGTGAGAGAACCATTCAGACGCTGAAAGATATGTTGAGAACCTGTGTTATGGATTTTAAAGGGAGTTGGGAGGACCAGTTACCTTTGGTAGAGTTTGCGTATAATAACAGTTATCATGCTAGTATTGGAATGCCACAGTACGAAGCTCTGTATGGAAGGAAGTGTAGAACACCTTTATACTGGGATGAAGTTGGGGAAAGACAAATGCTTGGACCTGAGTTAGTTCAACAAACCACAGAGAAGATTCGAATTATACGACAACGATTGCAAGCATCTCAAGACCGGCAGAAGAAATATGCAGATCAACATAGACAGCTAAGGGAGTTTAATGTTGGAAGTCATGTCTTTTTGAAAGTATCTCCTTGGAAAGGCAAAATTCATTTTGGTAAAAAGGGAAAGCTGAGCCCGAGGTTCATTGGCCCATTTCAAGTATTAAGGAGAATAGGTGAGGTAGCCTATGAGGTAGCTTTACCCCTAGAGTTAGGACACATTCATAATGTGTTTCATGTGTCTGTACTACGTATGTATAAACCCGATTATAAGCATGTGATAAACTATGAACCTATTCAGATAGAGAAAGACTTATCATATATAGAGGTTCCAGTGCAGATAGTTGATCGAAAGGAACGGGTGTTGAGGAATAAGGCTATATCATCGGTTAAAGTAATCTGGAAGAATCATGATATTGAAGAAGCTACATGGGAATTGGAGGATAAAATGCGAGAAGACTTTTCGCATTTTTTTTCATAAGCTGTAATTTCAATTTCGGGACAAAATTCTTATAAGAGGGTGTGATTGTAATATTCCAAACTTTAAATAGGAATATTAATATAAACAGTAAATATAACTATGATTAATATCTTGTGTGATGTGTATTTAACATTAGTATTGGAATATATATAATTATAAAGCAACACATACGATATAACTGTGTAAATAGGATGTAAGGTTTTATAAGTAAAACCCTAATTGATAATAAGGAATTCTAACCCTAAGGGTTATAATAAATAGAAATTATAACATGATACATTAATAATGTTATATATTAGTGTATACATATATTTAATATGAAATATTAAAAATTTAACTGGAAAAGATTGTAAGGAAACCCTAATTAAGGATTAGGAAACCCTAACCCTAATTATAAAACCTAAGTTAATGTATAAACCCTAATTCTAGACTAACAAAACCTAATTGCTCATTATTGTTTTTAAATTTTCTAAGGAAAGTATGAAATAACTAAATTACCTTTGTATTTACATGAGAAATTATCAAAATGCCCTTAGTATATGCAAAAAGACTAAAATACCCTTATTTTGTTCTCTTATCAAAACAAGATAGAAGCAAATCTTTTGGCTTGCACGAAAAAGATTTGTCACATGGCATCCAATATCCTTAGCATGACAACACACCCTAAATCCATAAATGAAGTAGGCTTACTTGTTAAACTAAGAGAGGAATGGAGTTTTAACCCCTACTTGAACATTTCACATAAGGTTAGGGTAAAAGCACTTAAGACCACGAAATTTATACTTAACTTACATAGCCCATTGACTCATAAACAATTCCTAGCAAACCGAAAACAGAATCAAGAAGGAAAGAAGCAAAAAGTGATCAAAAAGGGTAAAAACTTAACCCTAACTCAATTTTTGAATTCTGAAGTTTTAATTGTTGTTGTTATTGTTTAGATATGTTCATTAGTAAGTTAATTAGTGATCTGGGTTGCTAAAACACGAATCCATAACATTTAAAAACATCGAAATTGAGTTTTAAGCAAAACTGCCGAAGTGTCAAAACAGGGTCTGACAATGAATGTCAGCCCTTATATCTCGTTGATTATTTGATGGTTTGATGTTTTAAGAGTTGATAATCATAGCTTGCAAGGTTGTTAATAGATTAGTAGTGGTAGATTAGATCTCAAAACACTGAATTGGAAGCTATAATGGGTCAAAACCCGTTGACTGGCATTGACCGCTCGTTTTCTGGGTAACCCAGAAAACGTAAACCTTTGCCTGACTGCTCGTTTGACCACTTGGATCTCTTTTCTGACAGGTTGTTTAAGTGTTAGATGCTAGTAGACTTATACCTTGATATGAGCTCTACACAACCCTAGAACTCTAAGACCCTAAGTAGTCACTGGTCGGAAACTATGAACGGTCAAACAACGTTGACCGTCCAGATTCCATTTCTGGGTAACCCAGAAATGTTGAACAGTGGTCTGACAAGATTTTTGGAGGCTTGGATCTTGATTTCTGCTAAGATCTAGACTCTGTAACTGCTCAAGCCATGTACTCTTGTAGATAGTCTATAGATCCCGACGACCATCTTAACCAAAAACTAACCGGCCGGCAAGATAAAAGTCCCTAAAGGACGTTGACCGGCGTTGACCGAACCTTTCTGGGCAGCCCAAAAAGGAAGAACAACTTTGGGGTAGTTGGTTTGACCGATTGTGTGAACTTGTAGAGATATTTTTAAGTAGTGAAGTGACCATAGACGTGTACTACTACATCAGTACTACAACTTCATTGAATTGGATTGCCCAGAAACCATTTCAGTTGATAGCTAGAGTAAGTCAAACAAGGGTCTAGCACGTTGACCAACGTGTTCTTGGCTGGGCCAAGAAAACCTATAGCAACACTTCTGTCGCTAAAGGTCTTTAGCTACAGGCAATATTTGAAAATTAATTTTACTAACTAAAATAATTAGAAATAAATATAAAAAAATTTTGAAAAATCATTTTTAATTATAATAAATAATTTTCAATATTTTGATATAAAATTTTATTAATATTTAATATATTTAAATATTAATAATAATAAGAGTATAATAATAAATTACTTAAAAATAATATTAATGATTTAAAAATCATTTTTAATAATAAGAAATTATTAAAAAAATGGTAATAATGATTTAAAAATCATTATTAAATAAAATAAATTATTTAAAAATAATATTAATGATTTAAAAATCATTTTAAATAGTTATTAAATATTTAAAAAGTAATATTAATAACTTAAAAATCATTTTAAATGATATTAAATCATTTAAAAATTATTTTGAACATTTGGAAATTATGATAAATGATATCTAAGGAATATATATAAAATATTAAAACTTTTGAGTAAAGTTATTGAAAAACTAATTTGAGAACTAATCAATAAAGATGTAAAGTACCGAACGGACTCTAAGATCAACCCAGACACTAATATTTTAATTAGAAATTTATTACTACTATTTTTAATCACTATTATAATATATATAGGTTGTGAATATACTTTCAAATAACCTAAGTAGCCGATCGTGATAAAAGGCAATTTTTTCTAACTTCATTTAATTTCAATATTAAATGTAAGTCCTGTAAATTGATATACGAAATCATTATTGTGATAGCTGTGGTTTGAAAAAGGTTATGACTTATTGTTCAAGCATAACCAAGACATACGAACTGTTATGTGTATAAATGTTTATGATTCGATATGAAAAACCAATGTTGCTTGGAACATATATACTTTGACTGTGTTGGATTGGTAGGATGATATGCATACTCCTAGGATATGATTAGGCTAACTTCCTATGAGATATCCGAACAGAACTCCTATATGTCTTCATGACTCATAGGAATGTTAGAACTTCTATAAGTCTTTTATGACATCTAGGAATGATAGAACTCCTATAAGTCTTTGTGACTATAAGGAATGTGAGAAAAATACTCTGAACTTAATATTTTCTTAAATTCAAATACGGTGTGAGTATAAACTATAATTGTTTAAAACTTGCTGAGCATTTTAAAGCTCATTCTTGCAAATATTCTTTTCCTTTGCAGCTGCATCAAACACCCCAGCAGACTCAGGAACTCATACGTGTGAGTAAAAGTAATTAGGGAAACAGGTGTTTATTGTATGAATACTAAGAATGTAAGTTGGTATTTTATGATGTAATAGTTGAACAGTAGGTAAGCAGATACTATGATGTTATTAAATTATTAGTTGAATGGTTTTACATTGTTAACAGTGATTAGAATCATGTACAATATCTATATGAACTATACATCTGAATAAAGGTATTGAATGATCTTGGGGGTTTTGTAAGCACTGAGGTAGCTCCTCAGTTCCAAGAACAATCTTATCATTTGTATTGTGAATGTCAGATAGATAGGAATTATTGATATGCAAGAAATATCTGTAAGATCATAAATCTATACATCCAAGTGAGGGTATCCAGATATGATAATTGTTCTGACGAGAACTCTTCACTGATTGGGATACTGTGAATTTTGGATTTATAGAAGTTATTGTCTTATAGAATGTTTACGTGAGCACCGAATCTGCTATAGAAAATGTAGAGATTTTGGGGCGTCACAATTTTGGTATCAAAGTCTTAGGTTAGAAACCTTAGGAGGAAACCCTTAGGCTATAACCTCGGAAGTATTTAGTTGATAAAGGAGATAAGCTCAAATAGAGTTATTTCGAGAAAGGAAAAGTTGTTAAGACAGTTAATAGATAAGAATACTAATAAAGTATTATGTTATGATTTCTTTTAGATACTAATCGATTTTATAAATCTGATTGTAGGATGTCAGAAGACCGTCAATTGATCATAGCAGAGCTAGTAATTGATGCAGTGCCGTTGCAAATAGTACTTCCTATCCATACTTGGATAGAATGGCCTTCGGGATCTAGGGTCGCTCAGGAAATAGAGTACATGGAGAAAAGGTTGAAGAAGTATGAGAAGATGGTAGAAAAGCTAAAAAGAAGGATAGCAAGAAAGAAGGAAGAACTTTAGACCAAGGAAAAATGCTATAATATAGCTAGTGATAGGGATAAATCGCTAGTCGGATAGGCTTTGTAGTTTACTTTATGTTGTGTGTATAACTAGTGATCTAAAATGAGTCACTAGATATGTATATCTAGGTCTGCCATGTGAAATACAAATTTTTGTTTATCGAACTGGGATGTTTAAATATTGAACTGGTATTCATACTTACTTATTTGTTATATTTAAATAAATGGCACCAAGAAGAAGACCTCGTGGGGAAATTGAGGAGGAACAGGAAGAGGCAAATCCTACCCAAACCCTGGTAAATATTTTGGTAGGAGCTTTACAAGGAAGACAAGTTAATGCGATCCCAGCTGCACCCAATAACCCAACCATAACTTAGTTTAAGGACTTTAAATTAGTGGGACCACCGGAGTTCAGAGGAACTGATGAACCCATAAAAGCTCAGACTTGGGTTACTGAGATGGAAAAGATGTTTAAAGTAACAAAGGTAATGATGATCAAAAAGTAGAATTTAGTACTTTCTTTCTGAAGGATGAAGCTAACCACTGGTGGGAAGCAAATAAAGGGAGAGCTGGAGAAGGTGCCACTAAGTGGGACAAATTCAAGGAGTTTTTCTTTGCCAATTACTTTCCAACTTCAATGCAAGATCGTATGGAGGTTCAATTCCTGGAATTGAAACAATGAGAGATGACAGTTACACAATATGCAGCCAAATTCAACGAGTTGGCTAGGTTTGCATTACATCAGGTAGATACTGAGGCGAGAAAGACAAGGAGGTTTGAAAGGGGACTGAAACCCCAAATTAGAAGTAGAGTATCGACATTTTAGGTGAAGACATTTACGGAGATACTGGAGAAGGCTATTATAACAGAGAAAGAAGGAGAAGCTTTATTGCAATTTAATAAGGAGAAGAGGGTGATTACTGGAAAAGGAAACATGAGTGGGAGCAACAGCAATAACAACAAGAGAAGGTGGGAGGTAGCTTTCCCAAACAACCCTAAAAAAGGAGGTTATCACTCTAACAACAATGCCAACAAAGGAGGTAACAACAACAATCAATCAAAGGTTTGAGCGCTGTCCAAAACCCAAGAAGGTGAATCTGGGAGGAGGTCAGAATTTTAACAATAAGCCAGGAGCAGCAGCTATAGGAATTACTCAGAATCGCCCGAATGTAAGATCTTTCAACATGACAGTGAGGGACGCGGTGGCAGCACAAGATGTGGTCACAGGTATCATACCAATTGATGTTGTAAATGCTTATGTGTTATTCGATTCTGGTGCTTCTTGCTCGTTTTCATCTGTTGATTTTGTTAAGAAATTACAAATGCCATGTGAATGCTTAGATGCACCTTTCAACGTAGAAATTGCTAACAAAGAAATAATCCCTGTTCATACGGTACATAAGAATTGTAGTGTAGAAATTCAAGGACATACGTTACCGGTAAACCTTATACCTATACAATTAGGGGAGTTTGATGTAATATTGGGGATGGATTGGTTAACTAGCCATAAGGAAGTAATTGATTGCGAACGGAAACGAGTAAGTTTAAGGACATCGTCGAAAACAAAGGTAGTGTTTAAGGGCAGTTGTTCACCAAAGCAAGTCCGGTGTTTAACAGTTATGCAGGCTAAGAGGTTGCTTCGAAAGGGTGGTACAGGGTATTTAGAATACGTGGTGGATACAAGGAAAGAAGGGGGAAAGTTAGACCAAATACCTATAGTAAATTAGTTTCTGGATATGTTTCCAAGTGATCTACCTAGTCTTCCCCCTGACAGGGGATTGAATTTGTGATTGACCTTGCGCCAAGAACAACACCAGTTTCAAAGGCACCATATAGGATGGCACCAGTGGAGTTGAAAGAGTTGCATGTTCAGTTACAAGAACTCCTAGATAAAAAGTATATACAGCCTAGTGTTTCACCATGGGGAGCACCTGTGTTGTTTGTAAAGAAGAAGGATGGGACATTAAGATTATGTATAGATTATCAAGAATTGAACAAGTTGACCATCAAGAATAAGTACCCTTTACCAAGAATTGATGATTTGTTTGATCAGTTAACAGGAGCGGAGCATTTTTCAAAAATTAACCTACGATCGGGTTATCATCAACTGAAGGTGAGAAGAGAAGATGTACCAAAGACTGCCTTTAGGACCCGATATGGACATTATGAGTTTTTTGTGATGTCTTTTGGGTTAACAAATGCACCATCAGCTTTTATGGACTTGATGAATCGAGTGTTTAAGTCATGCTTGGATAAATTTGTGGTGGTGTTTATTGATGATATCTTAATATACTCTAAGACACAGGAGGAACATGCGGAACATTTGAGAGTGGTATTAGAGATATTAAGAAAGGAACAACTTTACGCAAAATTTTCCAAGTGTGAATTTTGGTTGGAGGAAGTTCGATTCCTAGGGCACGTAATTAATAAGAATGGGGTAGCAGTGGATCCAACAAAGATAGAAACAATCATGAATTGGGATCAACCAACAACACCAACAGAAGTTCGCAGTTTTCTTGGATTGGCAGGGTACTATCGTCGTTTTATAAAAGATTTTTCCAAAATAGCAACCCCGCTAACCAATTTAACTCGAAAGACTGTGAAGTATAATTGGACGGACAAGTGTGAAGAAAGTTTTCAGGAATTGAAGAAATTGCTGAGTAGGGCACCAGTATTATCATTACTAGATGAAACTGGGGGTCTTGTAGTTTATAGTGACGCTTCACACAGGGGTTTAGGATGTGTGTTAATGCAACATGGGAAGGTGATCGCCTATGCTTCACGACAACTTAAAGATTATGAGAAAAGGTATCCTACTCACGATCTGGAGTTAGCCGCGGTAGTTTTTGCTTTGAAGATATGGAGGCATTATTTATATGGGGGAAAGTGTAAAATATACACAGATCATAAAAGTCTGAAGTATATTTTTACACAGAAGAAGTTGAATATGAGGCAGAGGAGATGGTTAGAGTTAATCAAGGACTTTGATTGTGAGATCTTATATCATCCTGGTAAAGCTAACGTAGTTGCAGATGCATTGAGCCGGAAGAATCAAGAAAGGTTGAATACCATTACAAACAACGAGGCACTGATAAAAGAATTTGAAAAAACTTGATATTGAAGTAAGAGCTCCAGCTAACTCTAATAAGAAGTTATATATGCTAGAAACAGCCTTAACCTTATTGGATAAAATCAAAGAGATGCAGGAGAAGGATGCAGAATGTCAGAAATGTAAGGCCGAGATAACTCATGAGAAGAACATTAAATTTCGACTGGATAAGTAGGGAGTACTGAGGTATGAAGATAGGGTGTGGGTTCCAGCGGTACAGGTATTGAAAGATGAAATCTTAGCAGAAGCTCATAATTCCAAGTTTGCTATATATCCGGGAAGTACTAAGATGTATAAGGACTTGAGTCAGCATTTTTGGTGGTCGAACATGAAAAAAGAGGTAGTAGAATGGGTAAGCAAGTGTCTCACATGTCAGAGAGTTAAAGCTGAGCATCAACGACCGGGTGGATTATTACAATCTTTATCGATTTCTGAATGGAAGTGAGAGCACATCACCATGGACTTTGTGGTAGGACTTCCTGTCACACAGAAAGGCCACAATGCTATCTGGGTAATAGTTGATCGTCTCACTAAGTCAGCCCATTTTCTACCTATCAAAGTTACTTATAATCTCGATCAATTGGCCAAGTTATACATAAAAGAGATTATTTCTAGACATGGAGTTCCTGTATCCATTGTATCAGATAGATCCACGATTTACTTCGAACTTTTGGAGAAGTCTGCAGGCGCACTTGGGAACCCACCTGAAATTAAGTACAGCATATCACCCTCAAACCGATGGCCAAAGTGAGAGAACCATTCAGACGCTGAAAGATATGTTGAGAACCTGTGTTATGGATTTTAAAGGGAGTTGGGAGGACCAGTTACCTTTGGTAGAGTTTGCGTATAATAACAGTTATCATGCTAGTATTGGAATGCCACAGTACGAAGCTCTGTATGGAAGGAAGTGTAGAACACCTTTATACTGGGATGAAGTTGGGGAAAGACAAATGCTTGGACCTGAGTTAGTTCAACAAACCACAGAGAAGATTCGAATTATACGACAACGATTGCAAGCATCTCAAGACCGGCAGAAGAAATATGCAGATCAACATAGACAGCTAAGGGAGTTTAATGTTGGAAGTCATGTCTTTTTGAAAGTATCTCCTTGGAAAGGCAAAATTCATTTTGGTAAAAAGGGAAAGCTGAGCCCGAGGTTCATTGGCCCATTTCAAGTATTAAGGAGAATAGGTGAGGTAGCCTATGAGGTAGCTTTACCCCTAGAGTTAGGACACATTCATAATGTGTTTCATGTGTCTGTACTACGTATGTATAAACCCGATTATAAGCATGTGATAAACTATGAACCTATTCAGATAGAGAAAGACTTATCATATATAGAGGTTCCAGTGCAGATAGTTGATCGAAAGGAACGGGTGTTGAGGAATAAGGCTATATCATCGGTTAAAGTAATCTGGAAGAATCATGATATTGAAGAAGCTACATGGGAATTGGAGGATAAAATGCGAGAAGACTTTTCGCATTTTTTTTCATAAGCTGTAATTTCAATTTCGGGACAAAATTCTTATAAGAGGGTGTGATTGTAATATTCCAAACTTTAAATAGGAATATTAATATAAACAGTAAATATAACTATGATTAATATCTTGTGTGATGTGTATTTAACATTAGTATTGGAATATATATAATTATAAAGCAACACATACGATATAACTGTGTAAATAGGATGTAAGGTTTTATAAGTAAAACCCTAATTGATAATAAGGAATTCTAACCCTAAGGGTTATAATAAATAGAAATTATAACATGATACATTAATAATGTTATATATTAGTGTATACATATATTTAATATGAAATATTAAAAATTTAACTGGAAAAGATTGTAAGGAAACCCTAATTAAGGATTAGGAAACCCTAACCCTAATTATAAAACCTAAGTTAATGTATAAACCCTAATTCTAGACTAACAAAACCTAATTGCTCATTATTGTTTTTAAATTTTCTAAGGAAAGTATGAAATAACTAAATTACCTTTGTATTTACATGAGAAATTATCAAAATGCCCTTAGTATATGCAAAAAGACTAAAATACCCTTATTTTGTTCTCTTATCAAAACAAGATAGAAGCAAATCTTTTGGCTTGCACGAAAAAGATTTGTCACATGGCATCCAATATCCTTAGCATGACAACACACCCTAAATCCATAAATGAAGTAGGCTTACTTGTTAAACTAAGAGAGGAATGGAGTTTTAACCCCTACTTGAACATTTCACATAAGGTTAGGGTAAAAGCACTTAAGACCACGAAATTTATACTTAACTTACATAGCCCATTGACTCATAAACAATTCCTAGCAAACCGAAAACAGAATCAAGAAGGAAAGAAGCAAAAAGTGATCAAAAAGGGTAAAAACTTAACCCTAACTCAATTTTTGAATTCTGAAGTTTTAATTGTTGTTGTTATTGTTTAGATATGTTCATTAGTAAGTTAATTAGTGATCTGGGTTGCTAAAACACGAATCCATAACATTTAAAAACATCGAAATTGAGTTTTAAGCAAAACTGCCGAAGTGTCAAAACAGGGTCTGACAATGAATGTCAGCCCTTATATCTCGTTGATTATTTGATGGTTTGATGTTTTAAGAGTTGATAATCATAGCTTGCAAGGTTGTTAATAGATTAGTAGTGGTAGATTAGATCTCAAAACACTGAATTGGAAGCTATAATGGGTCAAAACCCGTTGACTGGCATTGACCGCTCGTTTTCTGGGTAACCCAGAAAACGTAAACCTTTGCCTGACTGCTCGTTTGACCACTTGGATCTCTTTTCTGACAGGTTGTTTAAGTGTTAGATGCTAGTAGACTTATACCTTGACATGTGCTTTACACAACCCTAGCACTCTAAGACCCTAAGTACTCACTGGTCGAAAACTATGAACAGTCAAACAACGTTGACCGTCCAGATTCCATTTCTGGGTAACCCAGAAATGTTGAGCAGTGGTCTGACAAGATTTTTGGAGGCTTGGATCTTGATTTCTGCTAAGATCTAGACTCTGTAACTGCTCAAGCCATGTACTCTTGTAGATAGTCTATAGATCCCGACGATTATCTCAACCAAAAACTAACCGGCCGGCAAGATATAAGACCCTAAAGGACGTTGACCGGCGTTGACCGAACCTTTTTGGGCAGCCCAGAAAGGAAGAACAGCCTTGGGGTAGTTGGTTTGACCGATTGTGTGAACTTGTAAAGATATTTTTAAGTAGTGAAGTGACCATAGACGTGTACTACTACATCAGTACTACAACTTCATTGAATTAGATTGCCCAGAAACCATTTCAGTTGATAGCTAGAGTAAGTCAAACAAGGGTCTAGCACGTTGACCCACATGTTCTTGGCTGGGCCAAGAACACTTATAGCAACACTTCTGTCGCTAAAGGTCTTTAGCGACATGCAATATTTGAAAATTAATTTTATTAATTAAAATAAATAGAAATAAATATTAAATAAATATAAAAAATTCTGAAAAATCATTTTTAATTATAATAAATAATTTTCAATATTTTGACATAAAATTTTATTATTATTTAATATATTTAAATAATAATAATAATAATAAGAGTAATTAATAATAAATTACTTAAAAATAATATTAATAATTTAAAAATTATTTTTAATAATAAGAAATTATTAAAAAATGGTAATAATGATTTAAAAATCATTATGAAATAAAATAAATTTTTTAAAAATAATATTGATGATTTAAAAATCATTTTAAATAGTTATTAAATATTTAGAAAGTAATATTAATAACTTAAAAATCATTTTAAATGATATTAAATCATTTAAAAATTATTTTGAACATTTGGAAATTATGATAAATGATATCTAAGGCATATATATAAAATATTAAAACTTTTGAGTAAAGTTATTGAAAAACTAATTTGAGAACTAATCAATAAAGCTGTAAAGTACCGAACGGACTCCAAGATCAACCCAGACACTAATATTTTAATTAGAAATTTATTACTATTCTTTCTAATGACTATTATAATATATATAGGTTATGAATATACTTTCAAATAACCTAAGTAGCCGATCGTGATAAAAGGCAAGTTTTTCAAACTTTATTTACTTTCAATATTAAATGTAAATCCTGTAAATTGATATATGAAATCATTATTGTGATAGCTGTGATTTGAAAAAGGTTATGACTTATTGTTCAAGCATAACCAAGATATACGAACTGTTATGTGTATAAATGTTTATGATTCGATATCAAAAACCAATGTTGCTTGGAACATATATACTTTGACTGTGTTGGATTGGTAGGATGATATGCATACTCCTAGGATATGATTAGGTTAACTTCCTATGAGATATCCGAACAGAACTCTTATATGTCTTCATAACTCATAGGAATGTCAGAACTTCTATAAGTCTTTTATGACTTCTAGGAATGATAGAACTCCTATAAGTCTTTGTGACTATTAGGAATGTGAGAAAAATACTCTGAACTTAATATTTCCTTAAATTCAGATACGGTGTGAGTATAAACTATAATTGTTTAAAACTTGCTGAGCATTTTAAAGCTCATTCTTGCAAATAATCTTCTCCTTTGCAGCTGCATCAAACACCCCAGCAGACTCAGGAACTCATACATATGAGTAAAAGTAATTAGGGAAACAGGTGTTTATTGTATGAATACTAGGAATGTAAGTTGGTATTTTATGATGTAATAGTTGAACAGTTGGTAAGCAAATACTATGATGTTATTAAATTATTAGTTGAATGGTTTTACATTGTTAACAGTGATTAGAATCAAGTACAAATCTATATGAACTATACATCTGAATGAGGGTATTGAATGATCTTGGGAGTTCTGTAAGCACTGAGGTAGCTCCTCAGTTCCAAGAACAATCTTATCATTTGTACTGTGAATGTCAGATAGATAGAAATTATTGATATGCAAGAAATATCTGTAAGATCATAAATCTATACATCCAAGTGAGGGTATCCAGATATGATAATTGTTCTGATGAGAACTCTTCATTGATTGGGATGCTGTGAATTTTGGATTTATAGAAGTTATTGTCTTATAGAATGTTTACGTGAGCACCGAATCTGCTATAGAAAATGTAGAGATTTTGGGGCGTCACACACTTTTAAATTCTTATGTGTGTAACCCACTTTGGTATCTAAAATTATATAGTATGGGATATACACATTTGGTTTTCAGGTTGCTTTAATGGCTTCTAATAGAGTGTCCAGATCTCGTGCTAGCTGTTCCAATGACCCAGAAATGAATGAAAATGAAGATAATGGGACTAATGCCGATGAACCTCATGAAGTGGAGGAAACTATTCATGAGAATCATGAAGGTATCATGCATATATCATCACATATACTTGCATATATCAATTTTTTTTAGTTCAGATATCTTGATTCTTTGTCTCTTTTAGGTTCTCGGCCTAAGAGGAAGCGTGGATCAACAATGGGAGCAAAGTTATGGTCATATACTGATGCACCCAAGAAAGTAATTTATGATGAACATGGGCAACCTGTTGGGGGAGACGCCAATAAGTTGACAACCTTTCTTGGTTGTCTTTCTCGCAATGGAGAATTTTTTCCCATAAGTACTCCAACATGGTCCAATATGACTGAGGCTAACATGAAAAGGGCTTTGGATGAAATCTAGGTTATTAATCATAGTACTATAGAATTTGACATTGGACTGATTTCATAAGTTAAGCACTTTGAAAGTAAATTAATATGTGTAAATTTGTTGTTGTAGAAACGATTTACCACAGATCATCCCAATGCTAAAAGAAAAATCATGGCTATCATGAACAATAGGTGGAGAGATTGGAAGTCCAACTTAAAGAGTATGAATTTTGTGCCTGGTGATCGTGCCAAATCTATAGCAAATACTATCAACAATGATCGAGTAAATTCAAATCAATGGGCTGCATTAGTTGATTATTGGTTAACTGATGCCGCACAGGTCGTGTTTATTCATTGGTTGTGTATTATCATTTATTAATTATTGTTATAGATTCGTATTAATTTATAAATGCATGCAATGTAGAAAATAACAACAAAAAATTATGAAAATCGAAAAAAAAATGTTGATAGGTCATACGTTGGGCACTAAATCAATTCCGAAAAAGAAGCATGAATTGGTAATATTTTGATGTTATTTCAATATTTTTTGTCTTTAATAATGTATTAGACTTCTATGAATAGAGTATTTCCTGAATTATGTACTACTATGTGTTTTATTTGTAGTACCAAACAAAAAAAAGGAGATTGATCGAGCGATTTGTATATCGAGTCCCACACTCGAAGCGATAATTCAATTCTACCAGGCGCATCCTCGAATGTGGTACGTATTCTCTGATATTACTTTAGTTTGATTTAGTTTTTAATTTGAGAGGCGTCTAGTTTTCTGGTTCATCATTACCCATGTAATGTTTCAACTCTACTTGCCAAAAATCATTTACATAAAGGAAGCATTAGATTGATATATATATATATATATATGATATTTTTGCAATGGTCTTTTCGCAACAATTAATACAATGCCTTGTTGAATCAAAACTGATCGTGGACATTTGGGCTTTGTTAACCTACTATAATTTAGTTTTTTGGGTGTGATTTGACAGTAGCAGTATACTTTTTTACAGTTTTGGATAATCCCACTATACATCAGGGATCAACCCTCTAATGTGCAGTACTTATATCATGAAACAAAATTGAGCAATCCATCCCTATTCTTTCCATCTCTTTATTATGCTCAATGATAGGAGAAATGCTTGCAAAATTTTATGTCGCTAATATTGAAATTGATTGGGACTATTCTATCATGCCTGTTTCTTGTATGCATCAATAATTTTCTCTTTCTTGTAGCATGAAAATCATGTATTTAATGGATAAAGTTGTATATTTATACACATGTTCATTTAGAACTTTGGGATTCAAAAATGGCCATAATATATGTTGAATTAGCTTGAGAAATTGAACAAGATGAGTCAAATTTCAATACGTAGCTAGAGTAGTATAGTATTATATGAAAAGGTTGAAGCTGCCAACCCAGTGATGATTTATCAGATAGTGACACAATCTTAAGCTATAGTGCAGCGTCATATTGGGCCACTATCCATTGTCTGTTAGTAATATTTTATATGCTACTTTGCTACGTTTCTTTCAATTAAATTTCTGGTTTTAAAAGACTAATTTTTAGTGCAATTTTACAATCTCGATCATTGTTTTGGTGATATACGTCATGTTCAAAATGCTCCGTGGTACTTATTTTATTTTTAAATTTTCTTTCTTATGCAAATTAATTGTGTGGGTAATCATATTACACGAGCAGCAATGTGGCTGCAAGTGTATTTTCAGAAACTAGTTTCAAAATATAATTCTTGAATCCTGCACCACTATTGGCCTGGCCCCTTGGAATCCTTTGATAAAATTGTCATTCGAGAACAGATTGTGGAAGGCAAAATATAATTTTCTCAGAAGAAATAGCATTATATTGACATGTATTGTGTGTCATTTCATTCATATTTTGCCTTGTATATTTTCACAGGAAAAAATTATTGTGTTAAAGAAGACTCAGGCAGCGGCTGGCGGAAGCAGTAATACACAATCTACGGGACGAAATGATATCCTTACCCAAGTGGTTGGATCGGAGCGACATGGCAGACTTCGACAAGGTGGAGTTGGTGCCACGGTTACCAACACTTGGGGGCCCCGTGACACATAATGATTTACGACGTGAGAAAGAAGAATTGTTGAAAGCTGAGTTAAAAATAGTGCGTGAAAAAGGAGATGACACTGCAAGGAAAGTGGATGAATTGCAATCAATCATTGCAGAGTTGCTCAAGTCAAAATCGTCAGCTCCAAATGCTAATTCCAACAATCAGGTGTTGCTCCCTCACTCTCCCTTATACTTAAGTGTTGCTCTCTCATTCTCTTTGTATAGAGATTAACAAGTTCACTTGGTAATTAATTTGTAGGATCATTCGATAGAAGGAGATAATGGTGATATTAGTGGATCAAATAATCTTATAGATGACTTGTGACATGTCTCATGCTGTTGGAAATATCTTAGTTGTGCTACTGGTTATGTACTGTTTTAATATATAGTAACGGTATTTTGGATGGTTATGTATATGTCGGTGACATAGTGTTTTGGATGGTTATGTATTTTGGATGGTTATGTATATGTAGGTGACATAGTATTTTGGATGGTTATGTATTTTGGATGGATTGTGACGCCCCCCGAATAGGTCCATTCAACCCAACCCATTCTGAGTCGCCAAATACATGGTACAGAATTCAAATACAAACTTTATATCATACGGTCGTGCAAAATACGACCACCCAACTGTGAGTCTCAGTACAAATATGTAGAAAATATTAAGATTCAAACTAAGTCCTCATTACAATTATTATCACACTATTTATCAAAAATAGTGAGGACTACTACTGCTCTAACTCGGACCATCACTCTGTCCCCCGACTAGTCCCCGCAACATTCTCATTTCCTGAAGAGGACAACAGATGAAAAGGGTGAGCTCAACTAGCTCAGTAAAGAATATTATGACTAAGATAATGGGAAACAAATTATCGTTAGTCTTCAACAAATAAGATAAAATATAATGGACAACCAACTTTAGATCAATATTCGCAGCGGAAATAACAAATCATTAGAAGAGTTAAGCAGAGAATCAAGTCTACTATCTTCTATGATTTAAAAGTCCATCATCAATATTTTATCCCTGTAACATCAATCAATATACATCTCGAATCAATATTCATCTTTGCACTACAGGCCAAAGATATTCATTTGTATCATCAGTGGTCATATTCATCTCAACACCTGTCATCTTTGCACTACAGGCCAAAGATATTCATCAGGTAATCATTCATCTTTGCTCTACAGGCCAAAGATATTCAGTTACATCACCTTTTAGGACTGAGGATGATGAAAAATATTTTAAAAAAATGAATCCAGTGAGATAAAAGACAAAGACTAAGGATTCGTATTTCAGTATATCCAATTCAAAAAATACCTCGTAATAATCAATTATGGAGCAAAATTCAAGAATAGAGCTCAAAACTTGGATACAATCAAAGATAGTAACCTTAACAAGCAATTTGGACAAATAGAAGAAAATTTAATTTTTCCGTGAATAGTGCCGTATACGTGAATAGTAACCCCGACGGAAAAAGTAAGAATTTCAACATAAAATCCATGACAATATTTCTGTATAATGATATTGAAAAGAATAACATCATTTACGGAAGAAAATAACATCCCTTACCTCAAAATAATAGTACTTCTGGCTGGAATATCGGATATAATTTCGAAAGAAACTTGCACTGAATGCTAATACTCAAAGTATTAAAATACTCACAAAAATACGCTCGATATTATAGAGAGAGAAAACTTCTGATTTCTGGTGTGATTTTCAATTCTAACCTAAGCACCCTATTTATAGGAAAAGCTTAGGATGCCAAAGGAGACTAAAATAATAAAATAATATTATTTTATTTTTTTTTCTTCCGCCGCCTGGCTGCTGCCCAAAAATTCTGATTTTTCAACAAACCAACAAAAGTGGGTCCCACCCTTTATTAAAAAAATATTTATTTTCCAAAACTTCAATAATTCATAACAAATAGCCCCTTCGTCAGAAAAATACAAATTCTATGTTCTTTCATAGGAAATTTAATTCTCTACAACTTTGCAGAAGGAAGTTTTTCCAAATTCCAAACATAAATTATCCGAAATCCAAAAACAGATGATTTCTCACACCAAAATATTGATAAAAACTCACCAGCGCCAATTCCTTCTTTAATATCCACAAAATAAATATTTCCTTATCATATAAATCAATAATTAATTATTCACAAATAATATTATAGAACTACAATATTAACAACCAGGTCGTTCCCAGGACAGAGGGGGCCTTCCGATAAGGACTTCTCCTTACTGGCGCGCAATTAAATAACCCCTCCTAGTACAGAACTTCCTTAGACATTGTCAATAATGCTATCTAATAATATTATTCAAATAATATGAATTATTGAGTTGATAACGTGAAATACTGTGCAACAACAATTATTGAATCAATACTACAAAATATCAACTGTAGTCATTATTGAATCAATCATATAAAATGACAACGTAGCAATTATTGAGTCAATAAAATATCAATGCAGCAATTATTGAGTCAATAATATAAAATATCAACGTAGCAATTATTGAGTCAATAATATAAAATATTGAACAGTAATTACTGTAACAATAATTGAGTAATGGCTTCTCACGTAAGACTCAATAATTCGAAATACTGTGCAATACCGTGTGCTACTATGCAACACCGTGTATCACTGTATTTTAACCACCGGGTATTTCAACAGTACTAACGGTAACAACCACGCCGTTATCTTGTAAAAAATTATTTCTGTCGCTTTCTATATCCGACAGTTATTCCGTTGTGGGGGCCCACAAATAGCTGCGCAGTCGTACGAATATTCCCCGACAACAAGAATATTCCACGACCAAACGAATATTCCCCGACAACAAGAATATTTTATAACCACTTGCTCATTTTAAAAATATTTGCACATTTCACCCATAACTTTCATATTTATCAAGTCAACACCTTACTATTTCGAAATAATATATAAAGAAAACTAAATCTTTATTCATAAAAGTTGGGGTCTTACATGGATGGTATTTAAATGACTTTATTTGTTTTGTTCTTTTAGTTGTAAATGTTATATTCAGATTGTATGGTATTTGGATTGTTTTATGTATTTTGTATGGATGGATGTTTTGTTTTGATTGTATGGTATTGGATGGATGTTTTGCAGCAAGTTGACATACCTGGTATGGTATTATTTTTATATGGTAGGATATACCGACGGCCAGAGACTGTCGGTATAGAACATGCCATTTACAAAAGCACTTACGTACTGCGACGGTCTCGATTGTCGGTATAGTGTCCAGATTTTGAGCCATATATCATAGTGCGACGGTCCCGACCGTCACTATAGGGTTAGGTGTTCGCGCCAAATTTTATAGTGCGACGGGCGTGACCGTCGCTGTATATATGTGATGGCCGTCGGTATAGATCTTCAAGCGCGTTTTTGGTTTGTTTACTAGCTACGGCTTGACCGTCGGTATACATAAGAAAGACCGTCACTATAGGTTTTAGCGACGGAAGTAAAGGCGAGGGTCGACGACCGTCGTTATAGGCTATAGCGACGGTCTTTTAGCCTATAGCAAGGGTCAGCGACCGTCGCTATAGGTTAATTTTCTAGTAGTGTTAACACAACATCAGTTTGATCGTCACTTAGAGAAGATGGTATGAGATACCATGGCGTTGACTTTAGTGCAAGTGGGAGACGATCATGTATAACGATAAAGCATCTACTTTGGAGACGATATTATTTATTTATTAATAAAAGTATTAACTTATTAAAGGTATTTAATTATCTACATGATGCTATTTTTATAATATGTAAATAACCTATAGTTTTAAGCAATGTTTTTAGAATCATGATGATGATCATGCTAATGAGATCTAAATTCTTAGAAAGCTTAAAAACTAAAATAGTTATCAATCGTAGGATTACTAAAAAGGGGATTAGTAAATCCGTATAGATTGGTACATATGTTGCTTGCTCATTGGATGAGGATGCTTGATCTCATGATCATTTGTGTGGAGACACTAAAGCAAGTATATAGGTGCCTTTTAGAGAATAAGTTCACTGAAAGTGACTCGCTATGGAATACCTAATGGAGTTTTACTTGCCTGTCAATAGGAATTCCTAATGTGATAGTAGTACAATTGATCCTTGGACTTGATATCATCATAGTATCTTGTGTGTAGTGAATTATACTTTGACTTATTCCTTAAGACCCTTAGGGTATATCAAAAAGTATGCTTGGGTATAATAAGTTACATATGGAGATAATGAATGGTCAATAAAGAATCTACCACTTCTAGTAAAAGAAGAGACATGTCCTATGTGATTTGTTAAATAACAACCCAGTAGTCCTTGGCCAAGGCAGAATAAAATTAGAAAGGAGTTTCTAATTTGCATTATTTGGAGTTGTGCATTTTTAATCGAAATACATATAATTAAATAAAATAAGACTTGACAGTAATTCCATGTCTTATATTTAATTAGGAACATTCTATGGTGGAAGGATTGAATTGTACGGTAACTATTTACTCACAGGTTCTTTTATGATTAATGTTGAAATCTATATTATCCGGATAGTCGTTGATCACTAAGGAGGCATCCCTATTGTAGAATAAATATTATTTATTTAAATAGATTATTAGTTTAATTTATTTATTTAAATAAGATTAGAATTATTATAATTTATTTATTCACAACCGGTTTAATATGGAGAACCTAAAGGGTCACACCATAAAAGGAAGAATAATTATTTAAGAAGATAATGACATAATCATAATAATGCATTAAGTGTAATTAATTTAATCTATGGTGATAGAATAAATTAAATACCTTAATGTTTATTATTTAGTATTTTGAAAATATTAAATATAAATTAATAAGATGAGACTTATTAATATTATTACAATTATTATTATTTTTAATTTCTAAAGGAGTTTAGGAATTAATTTAATACTAGTACTCTCATTTATTCCTAATAAGATTAGGATGCAAATTAATTAAAGAAGTTTAATTAATTAATCCCAATATGATTGGGAAGCATATTTAATTAAAGGAGTTTAATTAATTAAATAAAATCCTATTTCTAATAGAATTAGAAGGGTTGACCAATATCTATATAAGAGAAATCTTATGATAGATATCAGTTGATGTAATTCCAATTGTTGGAGAGTACTCTTTTTCTATAGAGGATAGAAAACAGGGGTTTAGCCAACCACCCTCCTTCTTGAATAATTCCTTTTCCTTAGTGGATTACCTCTAGAGGCCAAACACTTGGGTGGCTAACGTTGATCAAATGCAGAAATCTACCCCGGATATTCAAGGAGATCGCGGTGAACAAGGAGTTGAACTTGTACTTATGGAAGCTTCGTTTTAAAAGGGTATGATTCCATAACTTTTTATTTATCGTTTTAAATTAATAATTTGCATAAAGGGTGATCCAGGTAATGGGTTTGTAGAATTTTTTTAAACTCTGATATACCATGCTTCCACTAATTTTGCAATTTGATTGCGCCACGATTCTGTACAAACCCAACACTTACAACCTTCAACGAAGGTTTTAATCTTACTTCTTCTTATTTTCGTTGAAAAATCTCAACATACTAATTCAGTTAGGTATTTACCTAATTATTCATTCTCATTATCTCTTCAACATCCTCCCCCCCAAGGATCATTATCTGTTATAATCGTCAGATGTAAAGCATCATGACAACTATACTTCTAATCTCTCGGGATATCACATTCGCCCCTTCTTCTAAAAATTTTGCCCTCGAATTGTTAACATAACCTTTTCCTCAACTTCCCTTTATAGAAGTTATCATCCCTTGTACATTCAAGAACCTTCACAATTTATAATGAATTATGAAGTACAATGAATAGTTAGGAGTATAAAGATTCCTTTAAGACATGCCATACGTTGCTGAGGTGTCTTATAGACCATGATCTCTTGCTAGGTCAACGATATTTCATCGTAAACCATCCTCACCCAGTGTGTTTACAATCACAAAGAGGGTAAACCACCTTTTTTGGTAATTTTGGGTGATCAGCCCATTCCCATAGTTCCTCAGACTTATTTATCAGATTCCGGACCAAAATAATTTGACTTGGAATAAATTCTCAAAGAAAGCTTGATTTCTTTTAAACATGACATAACATTTGTGTAGCCAAATTAATTAGCTCAGACCATACCAATAAATTGGACACCAACTTGAAATAGTCATCTAGTCAAATAAATTGACAGCGAATACTCTTTTAAAATTCTTTGACACTAATTCAAAATGTTTAATGGCGTCATGATACCGTACTGATTTACAGCACGTTGAGGACTTCATCAGTTTATGACTTTGTTATACTATATACCATCATAGTGGGTTGATGATCTCACGATTACATCCCACACTAGGTTTAATGCATTGATAACTCCGTCTTTTTACCACCTATGCATCAAATGCACTGATGATATAAAATTCATTTTGATATTTCAAATCAAATTCTGTCTAGCCGAAATGATTAGCATAGACATACAAAGAATAGTTCTTTTTTACAAATCCATTTGTTTCCAAAAGTTGAAACCAATATTTTTTTTCCAAAAACATACTCATCAGCACAATGTCAATAATTTCGAAATCTAGAATAGCTAGAAGACTTGGAATTTTCTATTTCTTCTCTAGCACCTTAAATGCTACTTATACTGATAATAACTCATTTTTAGTCTAACCATTCCTATACCATAGTATAGTTCATCAACTTACCATATTTTATGTGTTTAGGAGCTTTCCACAACAATATATGTTTAAAAACTTATCTTCGCAGTATGTAATCCAAGAACAAATCAAGGACTATCCATATGCTCAAGGCTCAGGAACATAGCATATAACTATGAGTCACAAACTTTTCATAAGTATGAGTTTCAAGAACTCGCACCTAACTTTATACAGTCTACTATCCAATATATGCATGAGAAAAGATTCACCTTCTCGTCACGTACATATTGATAACGCGACATTACTATTCCAATGATTATCACTGTAATAGGCTGAGTGGTTGTTACACCAAAGCACAAACCTTTGCCCATAACAAAAGTTCACACAACTCAACTATCACATGAGTCCTCAATTGAAATTTACAACCTTCTAACTTTCCATTGACTTAGTACGAATTTTCTTTAATTCATATTCTATCCTCTATCACTCGATCTGAGTTCTTCTTCCCGTACTATTCACAGTACCTGTCCATTATAGCAATCAGCTATAACTCATCTATCGTTCAACAGAAAATCTGTTATTACGATTTAATGAGATCACGTAGTGATCTTTTTTCTTAATCGTTTAACTTAACGATTTTCTTACCTTTCTCCCTCAGGCTATGGTCTTAGGTATTCATACGTAAGGTTTATCACCTATCAGCTCTGATACCAACTTGTGACGCCCTGAAATCAGGTCTATCTTCACACCCGGATTTCGTACACCATGAGTACATCACACTCCTTACATACATCATTATATCCTGAAGAATAATGATATATCCATTCAATTCCCATGTTCTATTGCCTTAAAATCTTCATTCATTACAAATAATGATAATTACATTATTCGTTTCATCTTACAAGTGTGACTTAACTAGTCACCATATCTACAGAATAGTTTAACTAACTATTCTACAAGTCTTGGCTTGATCTTCATGCTCATTCATACGAAGAATGACACTTTCGTCTTGTGATGCTAATGGTACTTGCAACCGTAGTAGGACATCGATCAACTTGATCTTCACAGGGTCCTTTAACACATACTACCGTCGTTCGCTGAAAATGTTTTTATTTCAAGTAAGTGTGAGCATTCAATTGCTTAGCAAGTCATAGCAGTTGAATAACAACCAAAGCAAGAATCAAAATTCTTTTAAGACTCCAATAACCGAATAATGGTTATGAAGCAGTTCGAATAATAGGAATATGTTCTGATTCCTATCATTTTACAACATTCTTCACATATACTTTGTCATACTTTCATTCTTCTACCCTTTTCATACATATTATTGAAAGTAGTATGCATACAAGCCAATCATGTATGATGATAAAGCATATACTTTGGAGACAATCTTATTTATTTATTAATAAAAATATTCATTTATTAAAGGCATTTAATTATCTATACGATGCTGTTTTTATAATATGTAAATAACCCATAGTTTGAAGCAATGCTTTTAGAATCATAATGTTGATCATGCTAATGAGATTTAAATTCTTAGAAAGTTTAAAACTAAAATAGTTTTCAATCGTGGAATTACTAAAAAAGGGATTAGTAAATCCGGATAGATTGGTACATATGTTGCTTGCTCATTGGATGAGGATGACTGATCTCATGGTCATTTGTGTGGAGACACTAAAGCAAGCATGTAGGTGCTTGTTGGAGAATAAGTTCACTGAACGTGACTCGCTACGGAATACCTAATGGAGTTTTACTCGCCTGTCAATAGGAATTCCTAATGTGATAGTAGTACAAGTGATCCTTGGACTTGAGATCATCATAGTATCTTGTATATAATAAATTATATTTTAACTTATTCCTTAAGGCCCTTTAGGGTATATGTAGGGTATGCTTGGGTATAATGAGTTACATATGGAGATAATGTATGATCAATAAAGAATCTACCACCTCTAGTAAAAGAGGAGATATGTCCTATGTGATTCGTTAAATGACAACTCAGGAACCCTTGGCCAAGGTGGAATGAAATTAGAAAGGAGTTTCTAATTTGCATTATTTGGAGTTGTGTATTTTCCAATCGAAATATATATAATTAAATAAAATAAGACTTGACAGTAAATCCATGTCTTATATGTAATTGGGACATTGTATGGTGGAAGGGTTTAATTGTACGGTAACTATTAACTCACAGGTTCTTTTATGATTAATGTTGAAATCTATATTATCTGGAAAGTCGTTGATCGCTAGGGAGGCTTATCCCTATTGTAAAATAAATATTATTTATTTCAATAGATTATTAGTTTAATTTATTTATTTAAATAAGATTAGAATTATTCTAATTGATTTATTCACAACCGGTTTAATATGGAGAACCTAAAGGGTCATACCATAAAAGGAAGAATAATTATTTAAGAAGGTAATGACATAATCGTAATAATGCATTAAGTGTAATTAATTTAATCTATGGTGATAGAATAAATTAAATAGCTTAATGTTTATTATTTAATATTTTGGAAATATTAAATATAAATTAATAAGAGAAGTCTTATTAATTTATTACAATTATTATTATTTTAATTTGTAAAGGAGTTTAGTAATTAATTTAATATTAGTACTCTCATTTATTCCTAATAAGATTAGGAGACAAATTAATTAAATGAATTTAATTAATTTTTTCCAATGTGGTGGGAAGCCTAAATTAATTAAAGAAGTTTAATTAATTAAATAAAATCCCATGTCTAATAGGATTAAAATGGTTGACCAATATCTATATAAGAGGAGTCTTATAATAGATATCAGTTGATGCAATTCTAATTGTTGGAGAGTACTCCTTTTCTATAGAGGATAGAAAACTAAGCCAACCATCCTCATTCTTGATAATTCATCTTCCTTGGTGGATCACCTCTAGATGCTTAACACTTGGGTGGCTAATGTTGATCAAAGGAATGAATCTAACCCGAAAATTCAAGGAGATCACGAAGAACAAGGAGTTGAACTCGTACCTGTGGAAGCTTCGTTCTACAAGGGTATGATTCTATAACTTCTTATTTATCGTTTTAAATTAATAATTTGCATAAAGGATGATCAGGGTAATGGTTTTGTAGAAATTTTTTTAAACTCTGATATACCATGCTTCAGATAATTTTGCAATTTAATTGCGTCACGATTTTGTACAAACCCTAACAGTGGCATCAAAGCCAAAACTTTATACAATTATTAATTATTTTAATTCCATATTATATGAGTATGTATTTAGAATAATTTATTGAGCATAATTTTGTTGTATAAAATTAATTTTTTTTTTATGAAAATAAAAGAGAGGCCAATTTGTAACCTATAAAAATTGCTAGTAGTTGCTTAATTGCGGAAAACTTCTTCTTCTTCTTTTTGGAGAAACACTATTGTCGAATTAGCCTAATGAAAAGTGAGTCACGTTTGATTTCCAAAAGGAAGCTTTAGATTGTTTTTTTTAAAACAAGGTTAACGTGAGTTATGTGATCATGGTTCAAAAGGGTTATATATATATATAATATATTGCGGTAATATAAATATATATAACAGATTTGGTTTTCGAATGTGATTCTCAAGATTCAAAAAGTGGTTGGATCATATTAAAAAAGGAGACCATATCCTGAATGTTTTTTTAGAAGGTTATATTATATATATATATATATATATAAATTCCTAATAATTTTATAATTAAAATAAAGAGTTTATTTTAATCTTGAAATTGGATTTCATGCAATTTAAAATTGTCCATTAAATGATACTCATATATATATGGAATGGTTTTAATTCATGAGATGAATATTTATTTATTGATATATATGGTGATATGTATGATAATAAATGGGGATTGATTATGGACTATTTGACCAATGTGATTGGATTTTATTTTAATTGAATGCTTGAATGAATGTGTTTTATTAAATGGGGTATACGTACCTCGTCTTCTCTAATTTATTCTTGATGTAAATTCTATCTCTCTCCTATGTACTCCCCCTTAACTGCTGATCAAGGTTTCTATTTAAATTAAGTAGTTTAATGTAATAGAAATAGTTAGAATTCTCTTGAAGAAATTGGAGACCAAGGAGCAAGGAGCGCGTGAAGACCCGTTTGTATGGAGTCCGGGTTTGAATGTAATAGTTACGTTTAAATTTAAATTCTTGCACTCCTAGGTTTGACCTTTTAGTTCACTTGGTGGCTCTAGTGAACCAAACTAGAATAAAAGTCCATAATCAATCCGAGTAGAATATAGTATTCTATATGTGCATGCTAAGTATTATATAAATTATATTTTATGCAAACATGCTTCGCATGTTTATTAAAATGACACGTATTATATATATATATATATATATATATATATATATGCATGCGCGCTAAACAAGATGAGATAAATAATAACAAACCACTCAAAGAAATAATATTAAGTCCGAAGTGTTCAAATGATATTTGGAATATCGAACGTTGCCTTCTAGCACGATTAATTGATAGAGTATTAATATTTAATATGAGCTTGTTGTGCTATCCACAAGGCGAGTATTGAGTATTTAAGATATTAATTAATCACATTTGATGCTTATCAAGAAAATTGAACGATCTAGTCTTGTTGTGCTATCCACAAGGACGAACATTTTTCTTTTTTGAATTTATGGAAGTGCTAGGCTGGACTTAACTTAAATCATTTTAGTTCGGATGTGCACACACTTAACCATTATGATTTAAGAGGCAAAATAAAAGGAATTACATGGTGATGTAATTGACAAGAGTTGTCTACCTATTTATTTGTATATCGCTTGTTGTGCTATCCACAATGTTATATACATTTGAAATGGGATCCTTATTCTCACTAGCAAATCTTTAATTAGATGTTGCCGAACTATATAAGTGAGGATAATATAGTTTGATGAAAATAGTGGGAGATACCAATTTAAAATAAAGACCTAAATTTATTTTGGTATGCAAAGTTAATAAAATGAATGTTTGCTGAAATGTTGTTTTCTTTCACTATGTAGAATTTTAAAAATGTCTAAATCACTAATCTCACTACGAAGCATACTTGATGCAAATAAGCTAACCGGGCCGAATTATGAGGACTGACTAAGAAATCTGAGAATTGTTCTCACTGCTGAAAAGATTTCTTATGTCCTAAATTCAACTGTCCCTCAATCTGTTTCGGAAACAACCTCTGAGGAAGAGATTGCCACTTTCAATAAGTGGCAAGATGATGTATCTGTGGCTCAATGCATCAAGCTAGCATCCATGAATAGCGAGCTTCAGCGTCAGCACGTAAACATGGATGCTCCTGCTATGCTGCTTCACCTCAAGGAGTTGTATGGTGAACAGAGTAGGACTGCTAGATATAAGATATCTAAGGAGCTCTTCCAATCTCGGATGTCCGAGGGTACTGCTGTCGAGACTCATGTCCTAAAGGTGATCAATTTGATTGAACACCATGGATAGCTGGGGTTCGTCATGGATGGGGAGCTGAGTCAAGACTTGGTCTTGCAGTCACTCCCTGAGACCTTCTCGCAGTTTGTGGTTAATTTTCACATGAATAAGCTAGATGTCAGCTTGCCTGAGCTGCTTAACATGCTGAAAACTGCAGAAGGTCACTTCCCATCCAAGAAGAACCATGTCTTGATGGTGGATTCTTTCAATAAAAGGAAGAGGCCCAAGGTATCTTCTGAAAAGAAGAAATCCCAGAAGGCTAAGGGAAAGGGGAAAGAAAAGGAACAAAAGAAACCTGAACCAGCTAAAGGAATGTGCTTTCATTGCAACGAGTCGGGACATTGGAAAAGGAACTGCAAGAAGTATCTAGCAGAGAATAAGCTTGGAGAAGCTTCGACTTCCAATCAAGGTTTGTTTATGATTGAAATTAATTTTTTTGAAAGTCATAATTCTACTTGGGTATTGGATACCGGCTGTGGTTCTCACATATGTAATACTGTGCAGGGACTGGTCAGAAGTAGAAAGTTGAACAATGATGAGGTGATCCTACGAGTGGGGAATGGAGCAAAGGTTGCTGCATTAGCTGTAGGAACTTATTGTTTAGCAATGCCTTCGGGTAAGTCCATTTATCTTAATAATTGTTATTATGTTTCGAATATTATTAAAAACATTATTTCAATTTCTGTATTGGATATAGAAGGATTTAACGTTGTTATAAAGAACAATAGTTGTTCTATTTATAAAGACGATATTTTGTATGGTATTGAAAATTTGCGAAATGGACTTTATACACTTGACTTACAAGAAAATATATTTCAAATTGAACAAACTAAGAAAAAGAAAAGAGATGATATTAATTATACCTATATGTGGCACTGTAGACTCGGTCATATCAATGAAACAAGATTATCTAAGTTGCATAAGGATGGGCTCCTAGAGCTATCCGATTATGAATCATATCCAACTTATGAATCTTGTCTCATGGGTAAAATGACTAAATCTCCTTTTAGTGGAAAAGGAGAAAGAGTTACAGAGTTGTTGGCATTGATTCACACAGACGTTTGTGGACCTATGACAACAAGTGCACGGGGAAGGTATTCTTATTTTATTACTTTCACTAATGATCACTCAAGATTTGGATATGAGTATTTGATGAAATACAAATCAGAATCATTTAAAAAGCTCAAAGAGTTCAGAAGTGAAGTAGAGAAACAAACGGGCAAGAGTATTAAGATACTTTGATCAGATCGAGGTGGAGAATACTTCAGCGGTGAGTTTCTCAATTGTCTCAAAGAAAATGGTATAATCTCACAATGGACTCCTCCAGGTACACCACAGTTAAATGGAGTATCTGAAAGGAGAAATCGAACACTGTTGGATATGGTTCGATCCATGATGAGTTTTACCGACCTTCCAATTTCCTTCTGGGGATATGCCCTGGAAATGGCTACATACCTACTTAACAAGGTACCTACCAAATTCGCCCCAAAGACTCCATATGAGATGTGGAAGGGGAGGAAACCAAATCTTAAGCATGTTAAGACTTGTGGTTGTCCAGCTCATGTCAAAAATTTGAACATGATAAGCTACAGACTAAATCCGACAAGTGTAGATTTGTGGGATACCCTAAAGAAACTGTAGGGTATTATTTCTATCATCCAACTGATCAAAAAGTGTTTGTTGCTAAACATGCTACCTTCTTGGAAAAGGAGTTTATCCATGAAGGGGTCAGTGGGAGTAAGATATATCTTGAAGAAGTTCAAGAACCACAAATTACTATGGATCAGAGTCAGGTACCTGACCAAGTGGAAGAACCTACTGTATCACACCCTATTCATAAATCTGGAAGGGTACCGAAGATACCTGAGAGGTATGGATTCGTCATAGAGGATGACGATGAGGTACACATCATGAATGATGATGATCCATTGAATTACGAATAGGCTATGAGTAATAAAGACTCAGAGAAATGGTAGATGACCATAAAATCTAAAATGGATTTTGAAGCTATGCTCAAGTCCATTTGGATTTTACTTGCGATTGCAACTTATTATTATTATATCTGGCAAAATGGACGTGGAGACACCCTTCCTCAAATATACATTATTAGAGGAGAATGTATATATAATACAACCAGATGGATTTATTTCAATAGCTGAAGCAAATCATATATATGAGCTACAACAATCCATTTATGAATTGAAGCAAGCTTCTCGTAGATGGAACATTCGTTTTGATGAGACAATCAAAGAGTTTGATTTTATCAAAAACGACGATGAACCATGTGTGTACAAGAAGGTTAGTGGGAGCTCAGTTTCATTCCTTGTACTATATGTTGATGATATATTACTGATAGGGAATGACATTCCTATGCTACAATCGATTAAAATCTGGTTATCTAAATACTTCTCCATGAAAGACTTGGGAGAAGCATCCTATATTCTGGAGAAGATCACTGTGAGACAGTGATAAACATCTTAGAGTACTTAACTGACACTAAGGATGTCATCATATCACATGATGAGTCTGAATTAAACTAGAGTGCTAAACAGACTCAAGTTTTTAGATTGGCCAAGAAAATAGCAAATTCGCTTTAGGGTAAGTCGTTACCTTGAAAGATGGTGCAGTGATTTGGAAATGTTCTAAACAACAAAGGTTATTGGTTTAGCGACAAAGACAAAGTATATAACTGTAAGTGAAGCTGCAAGTTGATGTTTCGGATGAAAAGTTCATTACAGAACTAGGAATAGTTCCTAAGTCTCATCTTAAATATAAACATGTGTTGCGGAACATTGATTAAAGAAATCATTGAAAGAGGAGCATATAGACTCTCAAGATAACATTGCAGATCCATTTACTAAAGCTTTAACATAACAATAATTTGATCGTCAGTTAGAGAAGAAAGGTATGAGATACCATGGCGATTGGCTTTAGTGCAAGTGGGAGATTGAAAGTAGTATGCATACAAGCCAATCATGTATGATGATAAAGCATATACTTTGGAGACAATCTTATTTATTTATTAATAAAAATATTAATTTATTAAAGACATTTAATTATCTACATGATGCTGTTTTAATAATATGTAAATAATCCATAGTTTTAAGCAATGCTTTTAGAATCATGATGTTGATCATGCTAATGAGATTTAAATTTTTAGAAAGCTTAAAACTAAAATAGTTCCCAATCGTGGGATCACTAAAAAGGGGATTAGTAAATCCGGATAGATTGGTACATATGTTGCTTGCTCATTGGATGAGGATGACTGATCTCATGGTCATTTGTGTGGAGACACTAAAGCAAGCATGTAGGTGCTTGTTGGAGAATAAGTTCACTGAACGTGACTCGCTACGGAATACCTAATGGAGTTTTACTCGCCTGTCAATAGGAATTCCTAATGTGATAGTAGTACAAGTGATCCTTGGACTTGAGATCATCATAGTATCTTGTATGTAATAAATTATACTTTGACTTATTCCTTAAGGCCCTTTAGGGTATATATAGGGTATGCTTGGGTATAATGAGTTACATATGAAGATAATGTATGATTAATAAAGAATCTACCACCTCTAGTAAAAGAGGAGATATGTCCTATGTGATTCGTTAAATGACAACTCAGGAGCCCTTGGCCAAGGTGGAATGAAATTAGAAAGGAGTTTCTAATTTGCATTATTTGGAGTTGTGAATTTTCTAATCGAAATACATATAATTAAATAAAATAAGACTTGACAGTAAATTCATGTCTTATATTTAATTGGGACATTGTATGGTGGAAGGATTGAATTGTACGGTAACTATTAACTCACAAGTTCTTTTATGATTAATGTTGAAATCTATATTATCTGGAAAGTCGTTGATCGCTAGGGAGGCTTATCCCTAGTGTAGAATAAATATTATTTATTTAAATTGATTATTAGTTTAATTTATTTATTTAAATAAGATTAGAATTATTCTAATTGATTTATTCACAACCGGTTTAATATAGAGAACCTAAAGGGTCACACCATAAAAGGAAGAATAATTGATTAAGAAGGTAATGACATAATCGTAATAATGCATTAAGTGTAATTAATTTAATCTATGGTGATAGAATAAATTAAATAGATTAATGTTTAGTATTTAATATTTTGAAAATATTAAATATAAATTAATAAGAGGAGTCTTATTAATATTATTACAATTATTATTATTATTTTAATTTCTAAAGGAGTTTAGTAATTAATTTAATATTAGTACTCTCATTTATTCCTAATAAGATTAGGAGAAAAATTAATTAAATGAATTTAATTAATTTTTTCCAATGTGGTGGGAAGCCTAAATTAATTAAAGAAGTTTAATTAATTAAATGAAATTCCATGTCTAATAGGATTAGAAGGGTTGACTAATATCTATATAAGAGGAGTCTTATAATAGATATCAGTTGATGCAATTCCAATTGTTGGAGAGTACTCCTTTTCTATAGAGGATAGAAAACTAAGCCAACCACCCTCCTTCTTGATAATTCATCTTCCTTGGTGGATCACCTCTAGAGGCCAAATACTTAGGTGGCTAACATTGATCAAAGGAAGGAATCTAACCCGAAAATTCAAGGAGATCACGAAGAACAAGGTGTTGAACTCGTACCTGTGGAAGCTTCGTTCTACAAGGGTATGATTCTATAACTTCTTATTTATCGTTTTAAATTAATAATTTGCATAAAGGATGATCCGGGTAATGGTTTTGTAGAAACTTTTTTAAACTCTGATATACCATGCTTCTGCTAATTTTGTAATTTGATTGCGTCACGATTTCGTACAAACCCAACAATTATGTTTGGCTAAAATCATTAGCACAGACCTAACAATAACGGTTCATGAATATATAGAACTTCTTAACATGAAGAAGTTCAATCACAGAACAGTTCATTTCATAAAAACATCGAAGTGTTAACATTGGGGCACAAGGCCTCATACATACCAACACCTTGTACAAATATCACACAATTGCACATACGAAATACTTTCTCATGTTCAACATCTGAGAAAGTTAAGAAACTAACATTCATAATAAAATATGAATGTAGTTAGGAAACTTGGCTTAGCGCTGCATACTGCTTACGCTATACCATTCATCACAATCCCAAAATAACACATAGGGAAAACAGATATCCATTAGTCATATACTTATGCATTGCTTTAAACTTCTCTTTACTTCTTATGGTTTGCGTTCTTGTAATCTAAGTTTACGCGACCAACCCCCATATTCATTTCTTCTATTACTTTAATAACATTACCCTTAGCACATATCGAGTCTCTAACAGTATTCAATATAGTACAATGAGTAGTTTCTCACAAACAACCAACAAACTAGTTTTTCGTCTCGTCTACATTGTATTTCACAGTGAATTATATCGGTTGCTAGTTCGTATATACCGTCGCTCTCTGACGAAATCGTTTAGCCCAGATACTATATCTTGACCATTATATACTACGATTGCATTACAATTTAGACTTAACTTATCCGAACCATTATAACTATAATGTTCGTTAAGTTAATCCTTATTACATATCTTACAACGTCTAGTCCATTCGACTCGGAACGTTATTCAAGTTATTATCATTAACTCGGCTTTTCAACGTTATACGTTACTCTTTATTCTCTTATTAGCATTCGTTACGGCTTATTAACATTCATATATCATCAACCAACTCTCGTCGATCGTCGTTAAAAACAACGACAAGCAAAATCCTAATCAGTTTGCTAGGTCGCACACATTTCCACCGGATTACCATTATCGGACTCAGTATAGAAATTACAGAAGTTCTATCTTCATTTCTTAACATTCTCATATGCCACACCTCTATTACATATCATATAACCTTGAGACGCGCATTAAACTCGACTACGATTCACAGATTACGTTTTTGGATTTTGAGTTTTAAATTTAAATACATTTATTCAACGTTTAACTCTTAAAACCATTCTTAAACATGTTGTTTAAGTGTTCTCTCTTCATGAATATTAATCATTTACTTGCCCCATAATTACCATGTAAAAAGTTGGGCTTACAAATAATCGTCTCAAAAATTTTTCACTTAAGTTATTTAATATTTTTTACGGCTTATTAACATTCATATGTTATAAATCGACTTTTGTCAATCGTCGTTTAAGCACAACGAAAGACGAAACCCTAATCGAATCGCTAAGTTCAAACACATTTCCACTGGATTACCGTTATCGGACTCCGTATAGAAATTACATGAGTTTTATCTTCATTTCTTAACATTCTCGTACGTCACACCTCTATTACATATCATGTAACCTTAAGGCGCACATTATACTCGACTATGATTCACGGTTTACTTTTTCAGATTTTAAGTTTTAGGTTTAAGTACGTTTGAATAACGTTTAATTCTTATAACCCATGTTAAACATGTTGTTTAAGAAGTTTCTCTTCATGTATATTAACCATTTGCTTGCCCTATAATTACCATGTAAAAAGTTGGGTTACTAAATGTCCACGCCGAGAAAGTTTTCATTAAGGGCGCTGCGGCGCCAACTTTAACTCTCAAAGCGGCGCTGCTCTCACAGTAGCTAAAGTCTGGCCCGTTGCTGCGGCGCCAGTTTTCTTACTTAACCGTGCTGTGGTGCCAACTATGCAGGGAATTCCACCCGGACAGGTGATGCGGTGCTAACTTCTTAGGCATGGGCGGCGTTGCGGCGCCGGCCCTGAGCCTTAGAATTTTTTTTCAAAACTTGAGATTCCCGAGCTCGTAACGAGATCGTTACAACTCAGAATTGGCTCATTCCAAAGACATTAGTTCACATATAACATGTTCTATGATTCCATCCAGTCGGAATCCATTTTTGAATCCATTGGCGAGAAATTCACCCTTTCATGCATTTTAACACGTTCGTTAAACATTCGTGAACGTTCGACGCTCATTTCTTGGTTTTAAGTCTGAATTCGACCGTTCTTGCTCCCGTAGGTCTTAATTACCTAATTCTGTATTATGCCATCAAAAACTAAGGTTTTTGAATTAAACAACGACTTTTGACTATAGTTCCGAGAAAATTCACGATTTCGACGCTTAACGTCTAATTGCATAAATTTAGCAATAACTTTGTTACTCAAAATTTTAACTCCAAACCATATGGAATCAATCCATTGGTTATTCATCGATGATTCTAACCATTCTAAACATCTAAGTTTTAATGGTTTCAATTATTCATTAACAATAATTTCAAAGTTTTTTTCTTCAAGTCCTTAACCATTCAATTATGGTATTACTAATTCTTAGTTATTAATGTTCTATAGTCCACTAATATCCACCTTAACACTTCGTAAAATTCATGCTTCACCAATCAACAGTTCTTTATCAATTATATATTGAAGGAAGATGAGGATTAGGGTTTAAGTGTGTATACCTCTTTGTGTTCTTGAGTTGTTCTTGAGTTATGAAGATAACTTGACTTCCTTGCTACTTCTCTTGCTCTTAGATATCTCTTCTCTCAATATAATGTGTTGGTGAACTTTGCAACCAAAAAATGAACAACCAAACTCTTCTTATATAGGATTGCAAGATGGAGGGCAAAGTGGACATTAAACAAACCTCCACACTATTCACACCTCCTCTAAATTGCTTTCCCACCAAGTTTTAACCCATGTGCCCACCTTGTCTCCACCATGTCTCCCACATGTCTCCCTATGTGCCCTATGGGTCTCTCATGGGTTGTCCCATGGGTTTAACCCACCCTTTAACCCATCGGTTCGATTTACGGGTTTGGTTATTAGAATTAATTCAAATTGGACATATTTACTTCATATAAGATTCGTATTATACGTCGTATTAATTCTCGTATAATACTCGTATAGTACCAATTACCATACTCGTATTCATTCAGTATAATAATCATTATTATTATACCTAACCATTTTATTCTTAGGTTCTACTTTCCCTAACCCTTAGGGTTTTAAGTCCTTAAGTGAAAACTTCGCGATCCATAACTGAAATATTATTAAATATTCAATCTTGTCTTCAAATCTTATCATTATGCGTTTCTCAGAAATTCAAGAATAATCCCCAAGTAGAAAAGAATGAATAGTGATATTCAGAAATTTCTTGGAAAACTTTTATTTTCGTCTTGAAAATTCACATGATTTAATTCTAGCACGTAGCCAGAATTCTAACCACATTCACATCTTCTAGGTCATAGAACGACCTTTAATTAGCTTACTCACTTTAATAAATATATATTATAATTTTATTTAATAAATCAAATAAAATTTATTTACATAAAAGTTCGATTTTCTCAGGCGTTACACTACAGGCCGATCCCCTGGATGTACTCTTAAGTGATATCGAATTTACGGTTTAATGTCAAGTTATCCTTTTTAATGAAATAAAGAAAAATAAATAGAGTTTTTGGTTCGACGACCATCTTATTCAAATGACCATTATATCGTTTCAAGAATGTTTTAAAGTGATGAAAAGTTTTATTTTGTGTATTATTCCAGCGTATTCGAAATAGTTCACAACTATTATTAAGTTGTTCAGTGAAATCATATGATTCTTGATTTTATTATTGAAATGCTATACTTGCTGAGCAATTTAATGTTAATCCTTGCTTAAACTATATGATTTTAGCTAAGGACAAATGTATTGAAGAATTCATTAAGGATATAAGAAGGAAAACAAAGATGGATAGAAGATCTTATAATAGATTAATATTACTATGTTGGGAGCTGTCGTTGATACTTCAATATTAACCTCACTTTCACTTCACAAATTCAAACAATTAACACCTTAGTAAGCAAGGATCGATCCCACAGAGATCAAGTTTGTTTTAGATTTATTCTACTATTTTAACAAAAAATAAAGAAGGGGGTTTTTGAAACTGTTTTAAACTAAGAAAACAAAATTAAGTTGATGATATTAACCAAATATGTGACAAGTTCAATTCTACAGTTCAGTTTCACCAAGTTACAACAATCAATTAATCAAGTTGTTATTATTTACCCTTCAATGAAACTATTAGCCCTAGATAACAATAAGCTCTGCTATTTGAAATTCTCTTATATTGTCACTGTATGAAACAAGCTCTTCATACAAGATTCTAACTATCATATAACCTAGAACAAGCTCTCTAGATTTAATATGATAGAAGCATTAAGAAATAGAGAATTAGGCTAATCCAAGCAACAAACACGTAAGCTCGATTTGTTTAACTTGTTTCTTGATAACCTTAGCAATACATAAAATCTTGTCCACAATTAGTATTACTAATTCGCTACTTATGATGAAGACATATATTAATTACACGTAATACCAATCTTAATCTAGCATATGATAATGATCAAACTAACTCAATTGGCCATATCAAATCAATTAGATCAATTAGCATGCAATAAATAAAAACAGATTATCAGAAGATGTTTCATGCAAGAAGGAATAGATAATAAAACTCAATTAATCAATTACTCGTAATAAGGTTCCACCTCCTTTTAGAACTGAATAAAGTAACTAGCCTGACATGCTTCCTTGTCTGCACTTCAATGAGGTATGATAGCTGGTAGATGATTAAATATAGAATGAATAAAACCCTGACTATCATCCTCTATTTATAGTGCTAGACAAGTCCCTAAATCCTATGAAAACTAGAAATCCAAATCTTAAAAGGAATTACAAAACATAACTAGTTTACATAAAGAAATAGAATCCAATAAGGAAAGCAAATCTCAGTTTAAAGATATCCTAAATCTAATAGATATAGCAATCCAATTCCATAAAGAAATCTGCCAAAATCTGCTACTGAAAATCCAAGATTGCATAGAATCCTCATCAACTCCGCTGGGGCGGATATTTCGTTCTGCAGAACTCCGTCAGGGCAGACGTCTCTTTTCCTGAGATCCTGAGTGAACTACGTCGGGGTGGAATTATTACACCTTGAAAGTCCGTCGGGGTGGATTGGGGCAGAGAAGATCGGACTAGGGCAGCTTCATAACACACTGGGGCGAACTTGGACAAAGACTATTCCGTCGGGGCGAATTTTCCTAAGTGACGCCCCAAAATCAGGTCTATCTTCACATCTAAATTTTGTATATCACGAGTACTTCTCATTCCAAACATACATCATTATATAACTAAATATAACAACAAACATTCTCAAATCCCAAATTTTATTACCTTAAAATCTCGTTCATTACAAATAATGCTAATTACATTATTCTTTACATCTTACAAGAGTGACTTTTATCTGCCACAAAGGATTCATAACAATTCATTAAATTAATTTACAGTTTAATCAACTATTCTACATTACCAGTCTTGGCTTGAATCTTCACGCTTATTCATAAAATGAACAACACTTCAGTAGGACACCGGTCAGCTTGATCTTTATGGGATCCTTTAGTTCCTTCTAACATCGTTCGCTGGAAATATTTTTATTCAAAGCAAGTGTGAGCATTTAATTGCTCAGCAAGTCATAGCAGTTGAATAATAACCACTTAAGAATCACATATTCTTTTAAAATCTTCAATAACCTAACAATGGTTATGAAGCAGCTCGAATAATAGGAGTAAATCTGATTCCTATCATTTTAAAACATTAATCCCATTCACTTTGAAATACTTTCATTCTTATACTCTTTCATTAACATGTTGTCTGGCTAGAATCATTAGCACAGACTTAACAATAACAGTTCATGAATAGACATAACTTCTTAACATTGAACAGTTCAATCATAGAATAGTTTATTTCACAGAAACACCGAAGTGTTAAAATTATGGCACAAGGTCTCATACATTCTATCACCTTGTCCAAATAGCACACATTTTCACATACGTAAAAAATCTCAAGTTCAACATTTGAGAAAGTTCAATAAACTAACATTCATTAGAAATATGAATAAAGTTAGGAAACTTGCCTTAAGCACAGCCACAACTTAGTTTACGCTGAACTGTTTACCGCAATCCCTATATCACATAAGGAAAAAGCATATACACCAATTAGTCATATATTTGAGTTACGCATTGGTTTAAATTTAACTTTACTTCTTATGGTTCGCGTTCTTGCAATCTAAGTTTACGAGACCAAACTCCATATTCATTTCTTCGGTTGTTATAACATACGGAGATACCACAACCTTACGATTATCTTTTACAATAGATTTACATTCTTATCTTCTTCTATATCATTTATACCTAGCACACAACGAGTCTCTAACAGTATTCAATATAGTACGCTGAGTGGTTTCCCACAAACAACCAATAAAATAGTTTCCCGTCTTGTCTACACTGTCTTTCACAGCAAGTTAGATCGGTTGCTAGTTCGTATATACCTCCCCTCTCTGAAGAAATTGTTTAGCCCAGATACCATATATCGACCATTACACACTACGATTGTACCACTGTGACACCCCCAAATTCAGACCGCCACTTGGTCACTCGAATTCGATTTGTCACGTCCTCATGGTGACACAATAATAACTAAAATCACATATTCACAGCAGAAGATCTAATCTAGAATAATTTACAATGATTTATGATAATTATTTCCCCCAAGTCTCGCAATCTACAGTACTTAATAAATTATATAATAATTTTAAATAACGACTTATTACATAATCTAACTTAAGCTTAAACATAGTCAAATCCAATTTTACTACATCATCTTAATGCAACATTAAAATATTTAAAACATAAAGGAACAAGCTAGTTGGTAGCCTTGCCCTTGCCCTTATCGACACTCGAAGGTTCGCCCTGCTCTGCCTTCACTGAAAAGTTTTAGGGAAAGCAAGAATGAGCACAAATTGCTCAGCAAGTAATATACAATAAGGGTGAGTAATATAGTTCTCGAATCCCAAAAGAGTATAAAAGGATGTGATAATTCAAGGATAACAAGAAATATCAACAGTTTTCAATAATAGTCGCTAAGGACAGAAAAATATTAATAAGATTCAATACTAAATCAATTCAAGGTTTCAAGATAACTGAATACTGAGTAGTCACTAAGGACTATGAACTCTTACTAGAATTTAACAGTAATATACTGAAAATCCAATAAACACAAGTACAACAGGTGATCAGCCTATAGTACCCTACGGTATGCATATCGTTCAATCGTACTAAATTGTGCGCCCGTCGGTCTCCCGACAAACATATTTTCCCTTGAAAGAAGGTTGTTCATCTCAGTCAAACACATGATCCCGCACCAATTAATTGGTTTGGGTCGCTTTTCAACAATATAAGTTTAGCCGAATCAAATGGCATAGATCACAACAATTATAAGTTCAATCTCAAGATTTAAAGTTCGAAGAATATAAATCAACTTTTATCTTATCCATGAAGTATATGATTCATAATATCTGGATTTTAATCTCAAAAGCTTACTTGTACGACAATAATATCGCAAGATAAATGAATGTTCAATAAAGAGTAGAGTTAGGAACTTGCTTACAACGTTCCTCGAATAATGTAAACACAAAGATAGGATACTTGCCTTATGCGTAGTTTATCCACGAAAAGCAAATCAACACTTTCGAATCCCTATCGTAATATAGTTATGTATATATATGATAGCCATTAGTCATATATTATAGCTTCATATCTTATCTTGGACATAAGATCAACATACAAGCTAAGTTTTAGCCTAGCTACATATATAGTATCATATTAATATAACCTTTATCCTTAACGTTCCTCTGTTTGAGTTTAAACATATTCTCATATTAATATCATGTGAGACCACAACAAATAGCAAACATACTCTATTTAGCAAGTTATAGTCTTGTTATAAGTTAACCGTCAAAATCGGATTCATGTATCAACATATGATATCATATAGCATGTATATATATTAAAGGATACTTTCATACTCGTTCAACCTTTTCACGTTCAATTTACATGATATAGGTTCTAGATCTATATTTTGAACAAATTAAGGCTTTACAACATCATGAAATCATGTAAGCTACCATGCTTGTTATTTTAAACACATAAAGTATTCATATAACTTGTATTAAGCATGTTCATGAATATTCATATCGCATACATGCAACTATCATTGTTATTAGTTTGAAAGTATACTTTGTTTACGCTAAACTTGGTTTCACGACATGTAACATAGTAGGCAAACATGTATGATACAGTAGCGGGTCTAAAAGTACTATCAAACATGTTCATAAGTATCGGAATTCAAATCTTAATGTAACATGTCGACGTTCACGTTCAAATTTATACTTTCATTAGTAAAGTTTGCTAATAAGGCCTAACATGCTCATGCTTTATTATGAAATCTATATACATAAGTTAATATGTCCGACATGCATTTCAAGGCCATATAAACATGCCCGAAAAATTAGAATACATATATGATCTTTACATGTCAAAGTTCTCTTTTAAAAACTTATATTTTCGTTAAAAATGTTCCATAGTGAGTTCATCATGTGCATGTTATACTATGAAGCATATACGTACATGGTATCACATTCTTCATGCATTTCTAGGTTATGCTAACATGTATCAAAAATCAGAACATAATCATGCTTCATAATGTTAACGTTCGTTTAAGAAACTTTAAGTTCATTTCCAAAACTATGTCATTTCATATACCTTGCATGCAATCATAGCCAAATCATGTTTACGTTATCTCCATATACTCATATAAGCATGTTCACCCTATAAGCATGCTCGTCTAAGCTACTTTAAACCATTACTACTTAACAGAATCAAGCAGAAATAGAAAATTGCAGCAGGGTGCCGGCGCAGCTGCGCAGC